>PVIU01009631.1:0-75020 GCA_004026605.1 Ondatra zibethicus
GGGAGGAGGGGTGGGGGGGTAGTGGTAGGGGACCGGGAGAAGGGGAAGAAAGGTAAAAATTTTATTTCTTTAATTATGTTCTTGAATGGAAAAAATAAAACAAAACAAGGTATGGAAAAAAATAAATAAATGACAAAGCAGCTGGGTGGTGCCTAAGGCCACCCACCTGGCAAAAAAAAAAAAAGAAAAAAAAGAAAATGGATAACTTGTAAAGATATGTGCTAGAAAGTTAATAACAAGTATCAAAGTAATAAGTGCAGTGATTAAAGATGAACTGTTAAAATGTTTACTCTAAAGGAAATATTTACCAGTCAGAACTGTTGTTACTAGTAAAAGCAAATAAACTTGATTTTTATCAAGGTAAATTAAATGTAAGTGGAATATAGAACTTAGAATAACCAGTATTATTTTTACAATATTAAAAAGTGTTAATACTTACCAGAAAGCCCTGATTTCAAGTTCCATCTCATTTCAGAGGACATTAATATAGCAACTGCAGCTGTTCATACAATTAAGGTGAAAAAGATTCAATAAAGAAAAACATTTCATTTTTTGATGAAAGAATAAATGACAATGAATAGTGTCTCTCCAGGTTACTAGCAAATGTTCAGCACAAGTGAGATATTATTAATGATTTCTCCATTTGTATAAAGAAATGATATTAAAATTTTATCAAATAAATGTTTAGTATAAGCAAAAACTTGTTTTTCTGTTCACCTACAAACTGGTGAGCTAACAAAGACTAAATGACAAATAAGACCAAATATTGCTGCAAAATAATTGGATTCTCCTAAAATATTTTCTATGTAGAAAGTTCTATATTTTAATTATGCCATTTTTTATATAACATATTTCTTAAATTTTGGTTTAAATCAGATTATAAGTACTGAGGATAGCTACTGTCCTGCTAAAGACAGAGTAGTTGAAGATGTGCATGAGTCTCTCTCTCCAGTCTTCTGCTATTTTACCTTATTCTATTTGAATGCCCAAATTCACCCTGTACCAACAAATCTTCCCTGAAAAGAACTGTTCCCTGTGAAGCCATGCCTATGCCAATTAGAACTCCTATATTTGTGGAGATTTGTACTGTTGTAAATTGAGAATCTGAGTTATTATCACTGTCTTTCATCTCTTTGGGGCATTTATCAATCATCTTTATCTCTAATGTGGCCTAATATTTCTCTTTTAGGTTAAGCTCTTACAGATGCACTAACTTAACAGATGATTAATTGGTACGGGAGAACTGTTTGTACTCTGTCAACTATATTTTAAATAAACGCTGATTGGCTGACAGCCAGGCAGGAAGTATAGGTGGGAAAACCAGACAGGAAATAGAGGTGGGGCAATGAGAACAGGAGTATTCTGGGAAGAAGGAAGTTCTTTCGCAGTCCTGCCCAGACCACAGAAAAAGCAATATGTGACCTGCCCCACTGAAAAAGGTACTAGTCATCTGGCTAACATAGATAAGAATAATGGGTTAATATAAGTTATAAGAGCTAATACGAAGCCTGAGCTAATTGGCCAATCCATTTATAATTAATGCAGACTCTCTGTGTGATTTCTTTGGGGCTTACTGGCTGTGGGAACTGGGCAGGACAGAAACCCCAACAAAGCAGGCCCTCATGTTACAATTAATCTCTATCCATACAAACATTATGACATCATCAAATAGCATACAAAATATCCGATAAAGAATTCCTATTTGGCTATTAACTTTATATTACACTTCTTACCAATTCATTAGGTGACTGCATTAGTTTATTAATTTCTGCATTCTGTGACTAGAAAACATTCATGTAACCTCTTCCACATTAGACATTTCATCCACAATATTCTGGATCCATGCCCACAGGCCATGGCCACATATTTTTGATTCAAAAATTATGACCTTTTATTATCTTTGGACTAAAAACAGTGTTTTGACCCAGAACTGATAGTTAGGTCTCTTATAAGTGAGAACCAACTCTTAGATGGCAGAAGGTGAGGTCAGGACCCAGGTGTCTCAGGACCCTTTCCCCTGGTATTCAAATAAGAGAGGGAGTAGACCTAACATTCTAGATTAATATAATGTTGGTTCAGTCTTCACACTATTATTCAAGGTTTAGCCCAGAGAACACCATAAAAAGATTCAAACAAATATTTGAAGTCTGGGTTTACCTCCTGGTTGCATTTCAGGTCCTGCACTCCCGCAAGCAGGGCAACTGTTCTAGACCCAAGAATAATTTTGTCTTTTCATTTGCTGCAGAATGTACCACTATGGTACAAATCTTGCTTTTGAATGTGGTTGGATATTGTTTTCTATTTTGCTTTTTGAACAAAATTTGAGTATTGGAGCTTAAATAAGGGTGATAAGAATGTGAATAGATGCACTAATTTGATGAAAACTTTGCAAATCAGAATTTAAAACAAAACCTCAAGTTTCCCAAGCCTAAATTGTGTGAAATACATGATTTTACAGTTAATTTTCTTGAATTTATTTATTTATTTCAGTTTTTGAAACAGATTAAGTGAAAACAATAAACTGGTTCTCTGTGTGAAGAAGAAATGAAGAAACCAAAAGAAAGTGATAAATATAACCTGAATAAGAAAAGGAAACTTCATATACAGAAGTCATGTGACGTGAGATGAGCAAGGAGCTGGAACTGAGAAGTGGCAAAGTGCAGGCTCGGGAAATGCCCGTAATTCAGTTATAGTCTGCCTGTCATTAAAGTTTTATGTCAAGCTAGTGAAGACATGTGGGTACTGCAGCAAGGAGTTAATTTAGTTTTCAGTGGAAGCAGAGATAAAATAAATAGGTATTGGCATGGAGGGAACTAGTTCCTACAAACATTTCTGGTGCATTAAATTTGAAACACTATTAAAATAAAACATTTGTAAGCTAGGTAGAATATACATTGATATTTTATGACTTTATAATTAATTTTAATTCACATTTTTTTGCTTTATGAGATGTAAGGTCACAAATAGAAGCCATATTTTAAGATTTACTATATTATAATATATATATATATTGTACAGTGATCAATAGTCTATTTAATCAAAATGTCCACTATCATATTCAGTTTCATTGGTGCATGCATGTGTGTGTGTGTAAATGTACTGTCTCAGTATACACATATGGAAGTGTATGCCTGCATTTATGATGCATGATGGTGATTTTTTGTGTTTTTGTGTGTGCTTCATAAGGAAACTTCATGTACAAGCTTTCTGCAAACTTCAATAAGTCAACAACCTTGTCAATAATAATATGATTCTACTACACAACTCTGCACTTTATCTACAAAGCATATTCACTCTCAAACTAAGGTTTGCCTTCCAGAGCAACAGCTGCCCTCTCCTTCATCCCACTAGCACCTGGCAATGGCTCCTATGCACTCTACTTCAACCATTCTGACGTTTTTAGTCTCTGCATATAAGGGAGATTATGAAGCACTTGTTTTCCTGTGTCTGGCTTACTTTATTTAGCCTATCACCTTCTAGGCTCATGTAAATTATCACATGATAGAATATCTTTATTATTAGTGGTCAAATGATATCCATTGGGTTTCTGTCTCTCTCTCATGTGTTTCCATATTTTTCTTATCATTTATCCATTAGTGGGTACTTATGCTGTTTCCATAAACAGGCTGCTATGAATTAAACATTCTTTGTAAGGAGGAAAGCCTTTGTTCTCCCTGTTACTGATAACTTCCTACATATTTGACTTCTCTGGATCATTTTAAAACAGGTATGATGAAAATGAGAGGGTATCATACAATTTTATTGAAGAAATAACAATTATACATAGGTTCATTGCAGTACATGATATTTTGTTAACCAGGAAATATTCTCTTCATTAGCCTTTTCTGTCTTGTATTTTTTGATAGTAACAAAATTACCTGTACTGTGATATCAAATAAGAGCCCCAGCGAGTTTCTTTTTTAACTTGACTCTATAATTAATGGAATTGAATTATTTGATACTAGAATTAAACCTACATTTTAATCTTAAATTGGAATTCCTTTGTTGTCTAAAATTTGGAGACATCATTTACTTGGGATATTTTCCTATTAAGGATGGTGGATAAAACAGGTATCTTACAATGATACTTGGAAAATAGTTTATGTTTTATGTGTTTAACCAATTATACTTCCATTACTACATTTTTTATTCATCTTATTTGTCATTTTTAAATTTAGATTTATATTTATTTACTTTCTTGTTTTGGTTACATATTTGTTTCTTTAAGATGACATATTTTCCTTGACCATCAGGTATATAAATATTTAATTAATCAAAGACTATTATAAGTTATTCTTCAAGAATTTTTTAAGTAAATTAATAATAACCCTTCTGTTTTAACGTGCCTTAATCTTCAATTTCCAACACACACTGACCTTGATTTCACTGATATATTTCCCCATTATATATTTTTCCTCTTTTTATATCGTTTAGTGTTTCTCCTTATCTATCCTAATTATAAAGTTCACAGAGGGAGATTAATATGTATAGTAACCACTTGAAATAAATATATCTAAATTGTGTTTAATTACTCCTAAATGAATGGACTGATGTAACAAAATAAATTACATTTCTGTACAAATAGAGAATGTTATGAGGTATTACATTACAGAGTAAATAAATGGATCACTATGTTGAAAATTATCATGAGGGTTTTTGCATAGGAATATATAAAGCAGTAGGTTGAGAAAGAATTTTTAAAATCTGAGCTATGAAATTCTCACATGCAAATAATAGTGGTGGAATTCCTGACAGGCTATTAAGAAACTGAAATATATTATTATATGTCAACAACTAGCAAGTAATAATTAAACTCCTTTTAGAAATAGCCAGTGCTGCTGTAAGAATTGAAAGGATAATTACAACATTGAGCCACAGTCTCTGGACCCACACTCTTCTCGATCTGCCTTAGAGAAAGCAGCTAACAATAAGCAAATTATAGCGTGGAAAGCTCTGTGATAGAAAGTGCCCAAAGAGCTGAATCAAATGCATTAACATGGTTCAAACCTGGAAGGAGACATTATTAAGAGAGTGAAACTAGAAAAGAACTTTGGGGAAAAAAATCTGAAAGCTTTGACAAAGGCATTCTTGAAGAATTTGCATAGAATACTTTTTCCTCCATTGTATGAACTCAGGGTCATTCAAGCAAAGTTACACTGAAAAACTCTGAAGGACTGTATTAATGTCAGATTTGAGGGAAAGTACAGAAATTAGAGAAAAGAAAAATTTGAAGTGCTTATAACTGTAGCTAACCAACTTACAATACAAAAGTTGAGCTAAAGCAAATTATACATATATATGTATATATATATAATGCACACACATATGTATAGTGATCTTGATGCATTTACTTTTTAGCCACATAACCTACTAGTCTGATCAAGCAATCCTAACATATTTTATATCTGCTACAGTTAATATTGATTGTGAAATTGACAAACTCTAGAATTCTCTAAGAGGTAGTTTCTGGTTGTGACTGGAAATGATTTTCTAAGTAGGTCAGCTTGTGAACCTGTGTGTGAGGAACTGTCTAGATCAGCCTTAATGTAGTAGGAATACTTATTTTAACTGTGCATAGAATTATTACAATGACAGAGGTCCTATGATGAATAAAACTGAGAAACTAAGCCAAAAAACAGTACTCCTGTCTCTCGACTTTCTGATCGTGTGCACAAGTGACCAGATGGGGTTAACATCATCTTACAGGCATGGTGACTGTTCACACAGTGGAACTGTGAACTAAAATAAACCTTCACTTTCCTAGTAACTTTTGTCAGATGTTTTAGTTTTGGTAGTTTTCATTGCAGAAATAAAAGTAAAGAATATATTACCTGCCTATATTTTCTTTATCTACATTTTTTTAACATAAGAGTATATAGTGACTGTTGCTTTGTATTATTGCCTAAGATGAGAAGATTTCTGAGGTCAGGACCCCAGGAAAAGGCATATTATAGCAACACAAAATCAACCTTAGTATTAGCATCTGTTATCTATTCTCTCAAAAAATAATCAGGAAAAGAAAACCTTTTAAGGAAAAATAGATTGAAATGCTAAACAAAAATTTACATAGACTGCATGGTATTTGGATGAGAACTGATGGACTTTACGACATAAGATACATTTTTTTGTCAATCACTAAATGGTCAGCTGAAATTCTGATATAGGTAATAAGAAACCATAACTATAATGAATTGCATTAAATATAAATAGCAAGATATTGATATGTTTCCTCAGAGTCTGTAGCCTACCCTGTGAAAACTTCAATATCAGTGTATTATAAGGTGAACAGAGGTACTAATATCTTTTACTTTGAATAAAACTGTACCCTTTCCTCAAATATAAACATTATTTGTAATGTTTGCTTTTGTTGTTTTATAGTAATATGGATTAACCCAAGGGCTTCAGTCTTGGTAGATACATACAACTGTATTCATGTTGAATTTTGTTGTTATTGTTCTTTCTTTATTCAAAGGCCAAGTCCTTCTTACTCATTTATTTTTATTATTTATTTTATAAAATTTTAGTATAATTACATCATTAGTCATTTCTCTTTCCTGCCTCCAAACTCACCTATATACCTCTCCTTACTCTTATTTCAAACTTCTACACGTTTCCCCCATTAATTGTCTTTACATATGTATTCTTAAATACATAGGTACAACTGACAAGAGTAGACATGCTGAGATTGATGGCGTGATAGGAGGAAAACCCAGGAAGCATTAGTGCTACACAACTATACAACTAGAAGCAAGTAAGGAATGCTGAGAGCTGGAGTAATTGTCTTCTCCAGAGAAGCTTATGCCAATTGGTTATGCAATTCTAAGTGTCAGTTCTTTTTATGTTTTTTTTTTGTTGTTGTTGTTGTGTTTTGTTTTGTTTCTGAGATGGAAAATTGCCAACTTGTCCAGGCAGTTCTTGCAGTTACTCTGTAGTCCAGGTGGGCCTTGAACTTGAAGATGCTGCTGAGTGTGAAGTAATCAGATGAGCAGGGTTTTCAGAAAATATTAAAAATCTTATGATTGCATTACTTAAAGGAAACAGATACTAAATGTTGCTTTGATACATGTTAATTAGCATGTTTATGGCTGCACAAACCTAAGAAGAAAATTTGGAGGTCTTGGTTTTAGAGACTTAACAAAATACAAAACTAACAAACAAAAAACAGATTTGTGTGAAAATACTGGTTTCTATAAAATCCAAAGAAAATTAGGTTGTGTATGTTTGGGATAGAAAAAAATGTAAAGGTGGGGCTCTAAAATTATACATATAATCACCATGTCAAAGTTCTAAATGCAGAAATCATTTATGCAGTGAACCCAATGAAAGATCATTAGATAGTTCCCTCTGTGTGCGATTGATTATTATAATTTAACTGAAAAAAAGCATTGCTTAAGATATGCATTTGTTTCAGAATAAATCTGAATTATCCAGTGTGTTCCAGTTAACAGTAGTTTGTACTGGTTTCCATTGCAGGAAAGCTTAGCTTCTTCTGGTTGAAATTTGAAGGAAAAAAAAAAGATGTCTAAGTGAAACAAGTGAGTAGAGATAGATAGATAGATAGATAGATAGATAGATAGATAGATAGATAGATAGATAGATAGATAGGAGAAAGGGAGGAAGGAAGGAAGGAAGGCAGGCGAGAAAGAAGAAAGAAAGAAAGAAAGAAAGAAAGAAAGAAAGAAAGAAAGAAAGAAAGAAAGAAAGAAAGAAAGAAAGGATAAAGTTGTCTTTAAGAGCTGGTATAATACCATGCAAATTTATCAGACTGATAGAACTAGTATTTCCCTTAGGGCCTATGACATCTCTAGTCAAGCTCTGCATTCTTGGCCTCAGTAGCAGTACTAGTTATAGGTTTCAAATTGTGAAGTCGTCCTTAATCCAATCAGAAAATGGTCGGTTGCATTCACAACATTCATGCCATTATTACATAGGTGGGAATGTCTTACTAGGTCATTTATTATTGGAGATCACAGAGTTCAATGCTAGGTAAGATTGGCATTACTTTTCTTCCCTGCTGGCATGTATACCACATTCTCACATCATGAAAGACTTTTTATTACCCAAAGGTCGATGAATAATGTTTTAAGCTAACAGTGGTTCTGAAATTATTTTTCTTCTTTGTAATTTTTGTTTGAGAATTAGATTCATGATTATAATGTTTTTTGGCTAAATCTACCCTCATTCCCTCCCCTTCCAAATCTTTCCCTAATATCCTCCACATTTTATTTCCAACTTCATGTGCTCTTTAAAAGAAATTCACTTAGCTCTACTTGTATTTTCCTGGGTTCAGGACAATCTACTGGAATCTGGGTAGTCTCTCAGAAGTTAAATCAAAGAGGAAAGTTGACTGTTTCTTTCTGTATAACTGCCAGTAGTTCCTCAGAAGAAAGTGGAATTTCATGACCCCTTTCCCTCATTCATGTATTCATATTAAGATTTTGTATGGTTTGATTTTTGACAGGTTTTATTATTGAAGTCACAGCCACTTTTTGGTCATGTACACAAGTGACCCATGAAATTAAAAGATCACTTTACAGCAAGTCTTAAATTCTATTAGAAATTAGTTGTTAACCCATGTGACATTCATGCCACTCCTACACCTTTGGACGTATTTTATCATGAGATTGTTTATTATAGTCAGTAAGCTTTCACAGAGCGATAAAATTATTGATTTCTCATTCCTTCAATAGCTGCATACTACTTTAATCATTATGAAAACTCTCCAGTAGTGATGGAGCTGACAGATTATTATCAGCTTGATTCCCCCATGCCCCAATGTTCTACGATCCAAATACCTGGTGTCTTCAGAAATATGGTCTCATCATCAAACTCTAGAGAGTAACACAGAGCAATGACAATACCCTATATTTATGGATATATATATGGGGCCCCACAGTCCTAAAAAACATAAGCACACACACAGAGAGAGAAAGAGAGAGAATAACCCATACTTAACAGGAAGCTTTTCATTTGATAGCCTATAATGTCTGGAAAGAGCGTCCACCCACCACTTTGTGAAGTAAATTTCATTTAAACTGCATGTAGGTGAAGCTTTTTTGGTAGTAGGCTTTCATATGAGGTTTCCAAAGGGTCTTTATGGCTAGCTATCCCTCCCTGCATTCCCTCCTCCACCCTGCTCTAACATATTTCATCATACATAAGCCTTCCTATATCACTATTATCATTCTTTCCTTCATATCAACTGCATTTTATTTTCCTCCACTTAAAATTACTCTCCATCTTACTCCCTTACATGTTTCCTGATGTCTATTGTTATTCCAATTAATATACACATATCCAAAATTACAAATCTAATATCCAAATGTGAAAAGGACATATAGATATTGTCTTTCTGGGTCTGGGAAATATCACTTTGGATGATTTTCCTCATCTCTATCCATTTATCTGCAAATTTCATTTTCTGATATTTGAGTACTATTCTATTGTGTATATATACCATATTTTCATTATCTATTAATTGATATAGCCAACCTGTTTCCATTCCTAGGCTACTAGTATGGATCAGTAAGGAACGTGAATAAACACGTGCATATGTAGTAAGATACAGAACCCTTTGAGAAGACACCAAGGAATGGTACAGCTGGATATATGGTCCCCTTTCTGCAAATCCACACAAATATTTATAAAATTTTATGTTTTGATTTTAATCGATTTTGCCTCGGTTAATATGAAATATCAGAGTATTTTGTTTCCTGGTGGTAATGATGTTGAACATTAAAATAATATGTATTTGTTAACAATTTGGATTTCTTCTTTTGAGAACTGTATGTTTATTTAATTCCATGCCTTTTTTTATCAAAATGGCCACATGCCCAAAAAGCAGGCCTATGAGCGATTTTTCATACAAGACAGGCCTATGAGTGATTTTTCTTATTGTTGACATTCATTAAAATGTTCTTCACATAGGTAAATCGTTGAACTCTATAGACAAGATTTTGTGCTCTGTTTTTAGTTGGGTTGTATGTTTATCTTGGTGCTTTGTTTTTTAGATCTTTGTCTTTCTGAAAATTTATTTTTATTTTACTGTTCTGATCTTAGTTTGTTTGCTCTGTTTGGAGTTCATCGGATGAACCAGTAACTTTTCTGAATAATCAAGAGGGTACAAGATACTCAAGGAATATAAGGTAAAGGATCTTATTGTTTCAACAAAACACTTGAATTATGGTTTTACATTTATAGACAAGTGACCATGGTGCCCCACCTAAACTCTTCTATCCCTCAGTTTTATTGAGTTATTCTATGAAATAAATAATAAAATCTTCATACTGAAACACTATAGCTGGCATTTTATAAGCGTACCAATATTTGATTAAAGCTAGAAAAGAATATGCACTAAAATAAAAGGAACTAATGTCCTTCATTCTTCTTATACTGATTAGAATTCCCCTGGGAAGAGATACGTTGATGACTTTGTAAACATGCACCCTGATCAGAAACACTTAGAAGCTACAAACAACAACCTTGACAGTGAAAGAGACAGTGACCCTGTGACTCTTTCTTCCTTGACTCAGCACCACCTACATCTAGGATAACTTAAAGGGATGAGATGTGGGTATAATTCCCAAGACCACTCAACTTATCTGTTTAAAAGACCAATCATGAGAGCAAAGATAAAACAAGAATGTTTGATGTTCTGAGTCTGTCCTTCCATTTTGTCCCACATCCCATATATTAAGAGACTCATTTATACTGCTTTAACATGGTTCGACAGCTTGTTCATGTAACATCTTTTTTCCTCTGCTACCTACTCTTTAGCACCTTTGCCACCATACAATATATATTCATTTAGGAAAACTATGGAGTCAAACCAGGAATGAGTCTGTCTTCCAAGGTATGTATTATTTTTCCCTTACAGTCTCAAGAACAAGGCTATGAGTTTTATGAAAAGCACCATGTGATATGATCTTGGGTCTGTTTTGTAGTCCTTCCTAAAACCAACTCCCTTCCCAATCTCTACAGAAGAAACACAAACTGGTTTTGTGTGGTGTGTGTGTGTGTGTGTGTGTGTGTGTGTGTGTGTGTTTATGTTTGTTTGTATGTGTGTGTTTCACAGGCACTTACTGACATGCAGACTTGAATCCGGATTTCCACACACGTGAACTTTCTCTTTCAGCTGTATGCCTCAAGTATTTGCATCCTGGGTCTCTTTAATAAAATTTCCTCTTGAGGGGTGCCCTTCTCTGGACTCTAGGATAAGAAGAACTTTTAAAAACTTTATTGGATCCTCTGATATAGAAAGTGTCTAAAGTGGTTTGTGGTATATAATGACCTCTTAATGAATATAAAATGAATAAGAAAGAATGTAATCAGGTATTTCTTTTTTTACTTTATTGGATAACAAGATGAAAGTCCTATAAACTGAGTGTGTTAACTATTATCTTGATTTGGGGCCACATATTTTTTCACACTAAATCCAATTACCAAGTTTCTGGTTGTGATGTGACAAATTTTACTGATACGTAGTTGTAGAAATTAGAAAAACTCATTTGGAACACTAATATATGAGCATTCAATATGCACTTTAAATTCTCAGAGCTATTGAAAAAAGATATAATGTAAATATTCTATGTAATAAGGTATTTTCAGTGTACTAATGGAAACACAAGTGGTTAATTATAAACTAATGGTGACTGGGTCACATATTTGTGCACTTTCATTTTAGTAAATGTAATTGTTACTATCCCTGTGTCTGTAGAAGCACTACACATTCTTAAGTAGTGAAACAATTACAAATGCTTCTCATTAACTTACTGATTATAAAACTGTCTATTAAAACAAACATATTTACTAAACACACAATTATTTTGCTGAGGCTTCTTAGAAAAATATTTCTTTGTTTCCTAGACATCAAATAGGACCAACTTTACTGTTTCTTCTTGTGGGTAAACATCATTTATTTAAATTTTTATTGATTTTATTGAGCTATACATTTTTTTCTGCTCTCCTCCCTTCTTTTCCCCTCCCCTTCAATCCTCTCCCATGGTCTCCATGCTTCCAATTTACTCAGGTGAGCTTGTCTTTTTCCACTTCCCATGTAGATTAGATCCATATATGTCTCTCTTAGGGTTCTCTTTGTTATCAAGGTTCTCTGGGATTGTGAATTGTAGGCTGATTTTCTTTGCTTCATGTGTAAAAGCCACTTATGAGTGAGTACATATAATATTTGCCTTTCTGTGTCAGGGTTACCTTACTCAATATGATGTTCTCTAGATCCATCCATTTGCCTGCCAATTTCAAGATGTAATTAATTTTTCTGCTATGTAGTACTCCATTATGTAAATGTACCACACTTTCCTTATCCATTATTTGATTGAGGGGCATTTAGGTTGTTTCCAGGTTCTGGCTAAGACAAACAATCCTGCTATGAACATACTTGAGCAAATGTGCTTATGGTACAATTGAATATCCTTTGGGTATATACCCAAAAGTGGTTTTGCTGGGTCTTGAAGAAGGTTGTTTCATAATTTTCTGAGAAATTGCCATACTGAAATCCAGACACTGAGAGAAACAATTAATAAAAGGGACCTCCTGTGGTATAGGAGGTCCTTCTGTTTGTGTGTTGCTTTTATTGATTAATTAATAAAGAAAATGCTTGGCCTGATAGAACAGAACTTAGGTGGGCAGAGAAGACAGAACTGAATGCTGGGAGGAAGAAATCAGATCAGAGAGCCACCATGGAGATACCAGGTCAGACATGCTGAATCTTTCCCAGTAAGCCATGACCTCATGGTGAACACAGATTAATAAAAATGGGTTAAATCAAGATGTGAGAGTTAGCCAATAGGAGGCTAGAGCTAATGGCCAAGCAGTGTTTTAATTAATACAGTTTCAAGGAGTATTTTATTTAATACAGTTTCTGTGTGATTATTTTGAATATAAGCTACCTGGGTAGCAGGAACAAGTAGCCTTCTCCATGCAACAATAAATGCGCCCAACAGGAAGGCCCTCATGCAACTGAAAGACTCTAAGTGCATTTCTGAGGCCTCTCAGCTCTAAAGACACTTTTTTGAAGTCTCTTAGCATTATACTCTCTCTCTTGGAAACATGACAGTTGCCCACACGCAAATGCCGGACTGCTCATCCTCCTGTGTCCCTGTGAATAATCTTCAAAAATAACTCCATTCTGAGAATTGAGGCAAAAACAACCCACAGATGTTGATTCAGTTCCTGATATATTGATTTAGTCACTGGAACAAGGTCAGGATGACCCACAGATGCTCCCCCTTACCTCAACTGATCATGCAGCTATTCTCCTCCCTGGCACAGACCAATCACTGCTAGTAGCCTTTGAATAAGCCTATCCAATTAGTTGGAAAACAACCCTCAAGCTCCCCCCTTGTTTCTGTGGCTTTTTGCTTTAAAAATGGAATTTAAACTGTTACTTGATGCTCTTCACTTAACTGAAGGGTTCTGTCATAACAGAATAAAAATCTTCTTGCTATTGCATCAACTATGGGGTAATAATGGTTCCTTGGGGGCAACTCCTCCCTGATGTTTGGACTTCTAGTCCAACATTACAAAATGGCACCAAATGTGGACAACTGCATCCACATAAAGTCTGAGACAGCTTGGGAATTAAAGCTAGAACAAAATAACAGAATTATGCAAGGTTTCTTAATAGCAGCATTTTCTCAGGTGGGCTCTGCTTCCAAGAGGCAAGCTTTCTCATTTAAGCTTTAGCTGCAAAACCTTACATCTCTTTTAGAGGTCCTGCCACTAAACACTTAAATGGTGTTGACAAAAGCTGACTGCAAGCTCTTTGGTTTTCAGCGATAGCAGGAAAATAGCTGCACCATTTTAAAATGCCGGCTTTCTGGGCCGTATTGCCAGGAAAAACTCTGACCCTTTTAGGCAGGCAGTCCAACTATGCAGCATTTGAGTGTGTTTGTGAGCACACTGCTGCAGCTTGCTTGCTGGCAGGGACCTTGAAATGCCATAGAGTTGTGGCAATAAACATGGCTACAGCAGGAACCTTTGCCATGAGGCTGGAATCACAGAAAGCTAAGGAAAAGGCTGGATCCAGCCATCAAAGCCATGGCTTTAATTCTACCCATATTGCTTGGTAAATTAAAACCTCTTGCAGTCAGAAAAAGGGAGATATACAATAAAGAGAGATTCAAAAAAAAAAACCCCTCTAAATGGTTTACTGTGTGTTAAAAATATATTCTGGCTTGGGAGAGAAAAGAAAAAGGTTAAAGTTCTTAAAATAAAAAAAAAAGAAAGTGAGTATTGGGTGTGGTGGTACACACCTTTAATCCCAACACTTGGGAGGCAGAGGCAGACAGACCTCTGTGAGTTCAAGGCATGGTGTCACACGCTTTTAATCCCAATGCCTGGGAGGCAGAGGCAGACAGATCTCTGTGAGTTAAGGTATGGTAGCACACACCTTTAATCCCAGCACTGGGGAGGCAGAGACAGGCATAACTCTGTGAGTTCAAGGACAGCCTGGTCTACAGAGTAAATTCCAGGACTAAGATACACAGAAACCCTGTCTCAAAAAGCCAATAATTAAAAATAAAAGAAATAGAGTTTAAAATAAAGCCACATAAAGATGGAAAACACACAGAGAATCTGGATACCATATGTTATTATGCTTTCTTCGAATTGTTTGAATGCTGACAAAGGAGCAACAGCTGCTAAAAGATATTTGTTTATAAATGCTGCTAAGTTAATCCAAGATAGGTAATTTGAAAATACTTTGACTTCAAAATTGAGATCAAAAGGTATGTTATTTTGGAGAAGAGATTTTGCTTTTGTTTACACAGGAAATGAGAGGCTGTGGATTCACTCTGAGTTAAGAAAACTCAGGTTTGATTAAGGAAGACCACCTGAGAAATCTCTGGTAGGAACAGATGGCCCAGATGTCTAAGTTCTACATCCAGAACATATTCAAGACTGCTGCCTGAGATGATCAAGACTCACAGGATACTGCAGTCAGGACTTGATCATAATTCTAAATTTTCTTTAGGTCCTCATAAGATTATCAGCACCCCCAACCAGCCGTAAGTATCCTGGAAAATTTCACCCCTATTCCCAAAAAAATGGACTATGGATAATCTTGTTTAAAATAAAAGAGGGGGAAGTGGTACAGTACATTGTATATATTCTTTCAATTATGTTTTAAATAAATGCTGATTGGCCAGTAGACAGGCAGGAAGTATAGGAGGGAAAACCAGACAGGAAGTAGAGGTGGGAGCAATAAGAATGGGAGTATTCTGGGAAGAAGGAAGCTCTTCCCCCAGTCCTGTCCAGGCACTGAAGAAGCAAAATGTTACCTGTCCTGCTGAAAAAGGTACTGAGCCATGTGGCTAACACAGATAAGAATAATGGGCTAATGATGGGATATATGTAGTTATAAGAGCTAATAAGAAGCCTGACCTAATGGGCCAATCAGGTTATAACTTATGGATACCTCTGTGTGATTTTCTTTGGGACTTATGGGCCGCGGGAACCAGGTAGGACAGAAACCCCAACAAGCAGGCCCTTCATGTTACACTCCTGAAAACTGTAAAACAAAGACACATTCAACAAGACAAAATGGCAGCCTACAGAATGGAAAAAGTTCTTTACCAACCCACATTGGACAGAGGACTAATCTCCAAAATATACAAAGAACTCAAGAAATTGGTCATCAAAAGAACAAATAATCCAAAAAAAAAAAAAAGAGTACACACCTGAACAGAGAACTCTCAACAGAGGAATCTAAAATGGCTGAAAGACACTTAAGGAAATGCTCAACATTCTTACTCATCCAAGAAATGCAAATCAAAACAACTCTGAGCTTCCATCTTACACCTGTGAGAATGGCCAAGATCAACTGATGACAACTTATGCTGGAGAGGTTGTGGAGTAAAGGAAGCACTTCTGCATTGCTGGCAAGATTGCAAACTGCTACAGCCCCTTTGGATATCAACATCATTCTATTTTATAAATGTGTTCACACATGAATGTATGAAAATATGCATGATAGGCATGTGTTTGTATTGAGGTGTATACATTCATGAATGAAAATGCAGAGACCAGAAGAGATGCCATGCTGGGTATCCTGGTCTATCAGAAGCTACTTTATCTCCTTGAGACAGGGTTTTCCCTGAACCTGGAACTAAGTTGAATGCCAGCAAGGTCTAGTTACCCACTTCTTTCTATCTCTCGTGGCACTGGGGTTATAGATATGCAAGACTTTGCCTTGTTCTTTTTATTGGTTATGGGGATTGGAATTGAGGTTGTTGTGATTATGTGGTAAGCATTCTTACCTACCGAGTCAACTTTCAAGCATGTGTCCAGTTCATGCTGGGATTTTAGTTTGCTTGATCCTCTGCATGTTTTATGGGAGCAATCATATCTGCCTGTGAGTACATGTTTGTAACGGCCCTGCTATTTCCAGGAAATGTTTTACTGCAGATCTTCTACTTTTGGGTCTTACTATATTTGCTGTTCCCTCTTTCATGAAGCTCCACTAACTTTATGGAGAGTAGAATGAGATATAGATATTCAGTTGAGAGCTTACCATTGAATAGTATCATGTCTGTACATCTATATTAATTACTAGCCACTGCTAAAAGAAATTTCTGTTATGATTTCTGAGAAAATTTCTGAGATAAACCACTAATCTCTAGCTATTAAACTAGGAATTTAAGGGATAATTTGCCACTCTGCCTCTTAGCAGAGTAATCATATTAAATCTCCTATAGGGCATAGGTCAGATAGCACAGCTAATCTTATGATTTGGAGGCAGTTAGTAACACTAGGCATGAGCTCCATCTGACAGAGGTCTAGTATATACAGCATACAAGGAACTCAAAACCTAAGTGCCAAGAAAAAAACAATTATACATTGGTGTATATACCAAATGGATAATTCTCACTAAAATTTCTTTTAATTAAAATGTAATGGCATCATTTCCTTCCATTCCCTTTTATCTTTCCAATTCCTCTCATGTACACCACATCCCCTCTCAAACTCTTGGTCTTCCCTTCATTAACTGTTATTGTTTTAAACATAAAGCAAAGAAAACCAGCCTACAAACCACAATCCCAGAGAACTTAGACAACAATGAGGAAACTAAGAAAGACTTACATAGATCTAATCTACATGTGAAGTAGAAAAAGACAAGATTTCCTGAGTAAATTGGGAACATGGGGACCTTGGGGGAGGGTTGAAGGGAGAAGGGGAGAGGCAGGGAGGAGAGCAGAGAAAAATGTAGAGCTCAATAAAAATAAAAAAGTTATTGTTTTACACACACACACACACACAGGTATATTATTTCAAGGCTGACCATTCTCTACTGAATAATCAATCAATCAGGAGGCTCCTTCATGGGGGAAGACAATTTCTCCTGGCTTCAGAATCCTTCTGTTAGTTCTTTGTTTAGAGGTATGGCTCCATGATTTTCCCCTTTCTAGGTTACCATGTCTTTTAGCATTCTCTTCATTCAGGCCTTGTTCACAAAACATTATTGTTAAATGTATTCTAAATATATACACCCACAGATAAGTGTCACTCCCAATCCTTATCAAAGATCATTGGCAAAAGACAGAGACTATGACATAAAATAACTTTTTAAAATACATGAAGAGAAGACTCTGCATTTTAATGTATCAACTTGAATATTTAAATTTGAGGCGAGATTGGTCTACAAGAGCTAATTCCAGGACAGTCACCAAAGCTACAGAGAAATCTTGCCTCAAAAAAAAATTAAAAATCCCAAACAAAATCACAGACACAAAATCTTGGGAATAAATCAGCACATTCCATGAAAGAATAGGAATCTCTGATCAACAATAATCAAGTTCATAATGAAGGCTGACACACATTGCCTTTTACTTTTCCTGTTATTATGAACAAGTGCTCACACAAAAGAGAACAGAGGGATTATTTTGGCTCCCAATTCTAAAATACAATTAATTCCAGCAAATAAGTCATGGAAGCAGTAGCTTAAAACATCGGGTCTTGTTGTACCCACTGTTCAGAAGATAAGAGCTCAGAGTAGCAGCTCAATTCCTCCCTCTCTCTTTCTCTCTCTCTCTTTCTTTCTCTCTTCTCCAATCCCCCTCACATCTTCCAACTCCCATAATCCCTTTGATAACATTGAGTTTATTATTTCTATTATATATTTATATGTATGTGTGCATGTCTATCTGCACACAAACACTCCCTTTTTATGATGCATTTATTTCTAATATACATGTGTGTGTGTTTGTGTGTGTGTGTGTGTTTTGGTATTTACACTGTTTCTTAACTCCCTTTCTTTCCTCTAGTCCCTCCCACACCTCAAGCCCTGGCCTGCCTTTTGCACTGTATGTGTGACCTGCTGTTCTAACCTTTTAATTCTATAACCTCTTTTCTTTTGATTATTATTATTGTATTTTCTGTGTCAATAAATAAATTAATACAACCTGCTGAGTCTTTTCTCATATATATATATATATATATATATATATATATATATATATATATATATATATATACATTTGGTGTTGATTGACAAATTAACTAAGAGGTTCATCCCTAGGGAAAACTAATTTTCTTTTTCTATGAGCCATTAATTTTCTGCAGCAGCTTTTCAGCTATGGGTAAGGACACTGGAAATGTCCCCCATTCATGTTTGTATATCACCTTGTGTCATTGTTAAGGTCTTGTTTAGGGAACCAGATTGTTTAAATATCATGGATATAGTTTCCTTGTTTTATGGATAAGGCAGATTTCTTTGTTTCTATTGGTCTTGTAATCTTTCTTTTCCATTCTTGGTGATGTTTTCTGAGACTTAGATGGCAAGCTTGTCTTATGTGCATCAACTGGGGCTTGGACTCCATGGTCATGTCACTTGTACCATGGATTTTGACCAGTTGCTGCTGTGTTGTTGTTTTCTCTCTCAACTGCAAACATAAGCTTTTCTGTTAAGGACTGACAACTACACTGGTGGCTATGAGAACAAATATTCACAAAGAAATCTTGAACCCCAAACCAGGGAGTGGTGTTGTCTACTTGTAGGGTGGGTTTTCCCATTCCAATTAACCTATTCAAGATAATCATTCCCTTGCATGCCCAGAGGGTGACTTAATGAATACAATTTTGCATATGTCTTTCTTGTGTGCTTTTCTTCTCTGTAACTCTAGACCTTGTCAAATTGAAAATTAACACTATCACTACCTTGTAAAAATATCATTGACAAATGGGGGTTTCCTGACTTATTGTTTGTTTCCTGGTTTTGGTGGAAGGCTTAATATTTCAATGTTTTCAGCAATATTTTTTAAAGTGAAGTATAAGACCAGGACTATTACATGGAAGAAACCCTGTTTCAGGAACCAAAAAAGGAAATAATTCAAAGAAGACTAAGTCTCATCAAAATTGCATTAGGAAAATTGCCAAAGGAATGTCTTCAGAGTCAAAAGGTGAAATGAAAATTCAAGTTTGAGACTTAATGTAAACTGTTAAATTATTTCAGAAACTCTGTGAATTAAGGTTGCATACATTTACTCCATTTTTATTGGGAGGAATTGAATTGAAATTATAAGTTAATATTCACAACAATAGTTTATATGGCATAATTTATACATGTTTAAATGAATTTAATTATAACCCACTGCATTAATCCAAAATTAATCACAGGGAAGCAGTTTTTTTAGTTCTATTAATATATAGGATAATGAAATATATACTCATGCTTAATACCCACTCTCAGATCATTGAGGTAATTTATAACTTTAATGATTTTAATGCTAATTTGAAAACCAGTTCATTGTAAAACAGTATTTGTATTACTCAGATTGCATATTACAAATCTCATACAAGATCTAATATCCACAAAAGTGACAACTGTTCTTTGAGAAATGAAACAAAGATTTTATTTTTGTTTTGTTTTTCTACAGGCATTCACAGTTTTCTGTGCAGTATGACACACATAATGTTACTGGGGAAAGGCTGTTAAACATTATACAGAAATAGCATAGTCTATAAGACTTGCATCCTTACTACTGCTCTGATACTGTCACCATTTCAAATTGTACAAATCATTCATTGTAGATGTTCCATGACGAGAAACCATTCAGTTAAACAGATATTCAATCCATGAGCATAGCAGAATATCATTAGGCATCATCATTTTGACAAATTTTTTTCCTCCAGTCAAGTGTGGTTTTATCCTAGGTCTTTGAATCATTGAATCATCCAGTCTGTAGGTTTTAGTGTTCCAGTCAGTATCAGGGGCACCTGGCATGGGTTTATTCTGGACCAGTCATTGATTGGCCATTCCCATAGTCTCTAAGCAACTCTTACTCCAGTATCTCCCATAGTCAGGACAGATTGTAGGCTAAAGGTAATGTGGTTAGATTGGTGTCCTAATCCCTCCACTTGAAGTTTTGCCTGATAACAGGAGGTAGGCAGTTCAGGCTTCACATCTGGTATGCCTATGAGGCTTAGCTGGGGTCATCTTTGTAGACTCCTGGGAGATTCCCTTGTTCCAGGTTCCTACATGACCCTGAAATACTCCCTTTTCCAGTAGTCTCTTTCAGCACTCCCTCCCTCCATTTATAACAATTCTATAAGATCTAGCTGATGGTATTTCTCTACTGTGAAGAGTTCCACTTGGAATATAGGAGAATTCCAACACACAACCTCAGCGATGGTACTACAAGGTCTATGGCAGACAGTTCATAGGATAGAACACTAAGGGCTTGAAATTCAACCTTAGATTTAAATTTTATTTCTCTATGAGTTTGAAAGCATTTTAAAAGAAGCATAGCTTCTCCATAGGAAACAGTTATTTGCTCATTTCTTGGGAGAGTCAACTGAGATAGTATTGCCTATGACACTGTCTACTGTTTTGTAGAAATCCCAGAGACAGATGAATTAGATACTTGTAATTATCTTGACAAGCATCTATTTCTTTGTAATAATGGAGCTAAATGAATAAAAACAGGGTATTCTTTCTTTGTGAAGTGGAATCAAAATTATTACATATCTTTTGACACTTGTAACATATTCCCTGAAATATACATAGATTTTTTTCTCTCATCTATAACATCTTTATTTGTTTATCTCCTTGTGGAATGCAGCTATAGTAAGAAATAATGAAAATAAAGATTTGCTTCTCAAGTCATTCTAACACAGTCTTCCACTAGTATACTGTCTTCTAAGGGCTCACAGCTGTATCAGTCTGTAGCAACACCACACCCTAACGTCCAAAGTAAAGTAATTACTTCGTGCTATAAAAGCTCATAGGTAGGTGTTTACATTTGCTTACAAATAAGTCAGTTGTTTACATTTTTACTTCATCAACTCGGCAACATTTTGATAGTTTAAAACATGTTATAACTCATAAGCAAGCCAAGTAAGTTGTTATAATACAGTTGGAATTCTGTCAGTTCATGCATTATGAGTTAGTAAGGACATTTAAAGTTACTTAATTTTTCTTCTACAGTGGTCATTAGTTAGGCAAAATGAAATCACATATAATATAAAAGTTTTATTTGCCTCTAGGGAAGGATGAGCATATGTATATGATACTAATAATAGCAAAGATTATACAGCAGAAGAGTAGGATATTAGTAATTATATACTTTTGATGTGGGATTCCCCTCTTTGTGCTGTAATTATCATTAGTGAATAAAAAAAACTGCCTTGGCTTGTTGATAGAATAGAACATAGGTAGGTGGGGAAGATGGAACTGAATGCTGGGAGGAAGAAGGGCAGAGTCAGGAGATGCCATGGAGCTGCAGGAGTAAGACATGCTGAGTCTTTGCTAATAGGCTACCAACTCGTGGTAATATACAGATTAATAGAAATGGGTTAAATTAATATGTAAGAGTTAGCCAATAAGAAGTTAGAGCTAATGGGCCAAGCAGTGGTTTAATTAATACAGTATCTGTGTGGTTATTTTGGTTCTGGGTGGCCAGGACGAATAAGTGGTTCTCTGCAACATACCTTTTTAAATGGATGTATCTAAAAGTCAGAATATTTAAAAAGAGAAGAATAAGCAATCACAATGTTAGAAAGAATGTAAGGCTGCCTATCATTAAAGGAAGACAGAGAATATACACTTTCACAGTCTTCTGACATTCAAAACAACCAAACTATATTTTGTTGGTTTCTAACAGTTATATCATATTGATAGATTTTTTAGTATTACACCTGTGTAATAATACTTCGGCAGAAAAATCTTTAAAACTCTCTAAGTTACTTAGAGTATAAAATGCTTTAGTCATTGAAATCTCAGCATGCTAAACACTCAGATGAAGGCTTTGAGGAAATTTAAGATTATGTCTATCAATTAGATTAATTTCCCAGATGACTAACATTAATAAGTGACAAATTCCAATGTTCTTTTTATACATCATAAGTTTTATAATAATATTTCAATTAACACCATCCAAAGCATCAATTCCAAGGCATGTACAAATATTTGAAGAGATAAATCTGCATATATCAGTGAATATAAGGCTTACTAGTTAATAGCGTTTATTAAAACTCAGTGTGAGGCAAAGGCATGATGACCTCCTGGTAATTGCTGGCTGACAATATTGCACAATAATTGGATCAAAAGAAATCTGGGTTTGCCCAAACAGCAGAGGACTTTTTGTAAAATGCCATAGATGTTACTGAACAATAGGATTCAGTATGTGAAAAGCTGCAGACACCCCAGTGTTAGAACCCCAAGGTCATGTTAATTCAAGTGGTTAACAGCATACTCAAGGAGCCACATGCAGCACTCACATATCTAAAATTTTATAATTTAACAAATACATTACAAACTATTGTTTTGTTCTCAACCCTTGGTATATGACAGATCAGGGAGAGAGAGAATGACTTGCCATGAGTGTAGCACACTGAGCATGTATAGGGAGAAAAGATCCTGGAAAACAAGTCAGGCAATGAAATGAAGAACCTCAGTTGATAATCATGGGCAAGTTTGCCCCTCAAGGCAGAGGTGACAGGAACAACTTTGTTTCCAAAACAGCTATGTGACTCAGTCTTTGTTCCCACTGAGATTGCTCCTTTCTTCCCTTGGTTGATCATGCTTCTCATTTGAATATCATCCTTTTCTGTAGAAAAACCTTATGAAATCTTTATTCATGGCATGGCTGTAAATGTTAATTTTTATATTAGCTGAACAATCTTATTTAATGTAATTAAGACAACCAAATCCTTCCCAAACACTAGTTTAATAGCTCATCTGAATATGCAAATACTAGTTGATAAATAATAATATTCTATACAATGTTGCTATATGATCTAATATATTTTGATTATTGCTTTCTTATAAAAATGGTTCCATTGTGATTCATGAAAAGGCATCCTTTTCCCCTTAGACAATGTTAACATGTCTTTCTCATTGCTCTGCTGCTCTCAGTTGATGCTCCTAAAGTTAAATGTCATTTTCTATGGCTTCCATGGGAATAGTTTTTTCTTAATCTGATAATTAATGTGCTTTGTCATTTCTAGAAAGCTGCCAGCTCAAGCTCTCTGACTAGTGTAGAGCAACATGTCTGCTCTGTTGCTTTCTTCTAGAAATCGAACTAAACATAGATTCGATTACACTGGTCTATTCCCAGAGTCTCTTAATTTTTATTTTCTTTCTTAACTTTGTTTCTGTGAGTACTGAATCAATAATATAATGATCCTGCATGTATTTCCTAGGCTGACTAGGTACTATTCTTAATTATATTATTTATTCATTAAATATGTAATCTGTAATGTTTCTTGTAATCTACAAGAAAATGAAGAGGACTGTGTGAAGGATGATACTGATACTATAAAGAATATTTTGTTTGTTCTATTTACTCTTAAACCTAATCACTTTACTTAGGAATAATAAATTAAATATATGCTTAATTTTTTTTATATGCCAAAAATTAAAGAATAAACATTGTACATATTTTTCAATTCTCTTAAAGAGAGAATGTCTAGCTCTCTTTAAGGTCAAGCTACTGTATATTTTTAAAAAATGAAAAAAGGACTTAAGCTCATCTATACTTTATTTTACGTACATACAAATAGTTATTGAGCATATACATATACTTTATATTTAATGTATAAATCTCACATATCATGCAGACATATTTCCTTTACACTTTAGAGCTATTGTTAGCTGTGATAATTTACTTTTTAAAAGACTATTCACACTATTCACTTAAGGAGAACTCACTGTGTACAAACTGATAATCCTTCAATTTATATTAGACATGGATATGCAAGGCTAACAATGATATGATAAGTTTTATTTATGTCAATGTTATTTCGCAGTACTTTAGAAAACATGTATTACTTAACTATACATTTTCCTAGATCAAACTAAAATATTATTATAATAATGTTAAACAAATTATTTTTATTTGTATAAAATATTGAACAAAGTTAATATGTTTACATATTTTCTTATTTCAAAGAGTATATACTTTTTAATTTGTTAAGATTTATTTCCCTAAAGCATGAGTAACTTCATCTTCTATGGGCCATCATCTGCCTATAGCCTTTTAGCTTGAAAGTAGGATTTCATGAGCTCCCTCCACCAATGCTGGAAATTTGACTTGTCTGAACTTGTATGTATACAGGCACCGTGAATTCATGTGTGCATTGACTAACAAGTTAATAATGAATTTTACTTCTGGCTTGTAAATTTTTCTCCACATATGTTGTGTTTGTATTTGTTCCTATGGACTCATGAATGGTACTGCCTGTAAGGCCAGAAAAAAATGGAGTGGTTTTCTATTGGCTGGAGTCATCAGTAGCTATAAGCTGCCAGGTTTGGGTGTTAGAAAATAACTTTAGGTCCACAATAAGAGCAACAACCACCCCTAATTACTGACCCATTTCTCCAGCTCCAAATTTTTAAAAATTATATACAGTATGTAATTTATTTTTCAGCAAATATTCAAAGACAAATGACTACACACTCATCAGAATAGGCAGTACTGAGAAGATGGCTCAGTGAGCGAAGTGTTTGCTTTGCAAGCATCATGAAGCCGTGTTTGGATACCCAGCACTAGGAAGAGGCTTAGCACATTTGTTATCTCTGTGAATTTCCAGCACTGGTTGTGGGAATGGGGTGTTGTGTGGGTTCAAACAGCTATATAACTAGAACTCACTGCCTAGCCATTCTGGTGCAATTTACAAGTTTCAGATTCAATATGACATCATGTCTCAAAAAATAAGGCAAAAATATACTGAAAGGGGAATCCAATGTTAGCCTTTGGCCTCCATTTGCTGGCTATCAAACACACCCACATGCACATACATCTCAAAATGAACACACACTAATGAATTACCAAATGAATCCACACCCCCACGCAATACACATATACCTGGGTAGGGATATGGATGGCAACAAGAATCTAAAGGGATTCTAATTTGATTTGCATAATATAAAATATATTAGTTCTGTATAATTAAGTTAAAAGCTGCCTAAGTGAAATACTTACATAGGAATGTCATCATTAAATTTTAATGATTTAACTGTTGACACTGCCTCCATTTCAAATTTCACTTAATTCTCCTGGATACAAAACTTTGATTTACAAAGTAAATCAAAAAAAAGTTGATTTCCATGGCCTGAGCTGCAACAGAGGGCCATGATGGTGTCTGTGGTCCCTGCTCTGCTGATGGCTGTGTTGATATCCATGATCTATCTGCTCTGCTGCCAGAAACCATGTAACAGTCTATGATCAGTGTTGTCGCTGACTGTAAAGGGCAAGGAAGCTTCTTCTGCAATGGTATTGATGATTTCAGACTTGCAGTTGAGAATGAGAGACATAGAAGGCTTCTGGGACAACCTATATCCCCCACCCACCCAAAAAAGACAAAGTCTAAACAAGACTTCACTGAAGAGAATGTTTAAAAATTATAGCAATGCTGAAGTGTAACTCTTCACACTTACGACTTTTGGCAGGGGTAGGGATGGGTAAGGAGTCTGACCATGCTCCAGTGACAACATGGGCAACATAAATTGAACTGGAAGGTTTCTTTTCCTCTATTTGTCTTCTTTTCTTTGAGGGAGGTCACAAGGGAAGGGGGCTGGACCTGGGAAGATGGGGTAGTGAATGTAATCAGTGTGCATTATGTAACGCTGTGAAATAATGATTGAAAAAATTATGTTGAAAAAAAAGAAGAGCTATTAACATCATTTACAATAAAAATAACTGGGCAAATGTTTCTTATTCATGAAGATTATTCATCCTTCAAATAATATTAACAGTTATTATTGTATATATTGATTTCCAAGTGCTTCCTTAGTCATATAGTGATATGCATCTGTGATTTGTCCTAGAACATCAAACACATTTCACAATTCCCTGAATTCATTAACCTCCTGTCTTTCAACAGGTACACCATTTGCACAAAATCACGGGATAAAGGCAATTTATATGCAACCTAAGTAATGCAGACAGGGAATCAATTATCCCAGTTAGTTATCTACCTTGATTAAACTCACCTTTAAGGTGCTCTCTCACTCAAACCATGTGATAAACATACGCATAGGTAAAGAATTACATTCAAAATTAAATTCTAGTCATTTCTAGGTAATGCTTGGTTTCCTCCATGGAAACAGCTCATCTGAGAGATAATAACTGGGAATGAGTTAAAATATGCCATTCACAAAGAAAACAGAGTTTTGAATTTTATTTCTCACAAAAGTCATCTGAAGAATCTATTTTAAAAGACAACTCCAAAAACAACTTCAGAAACTCAGAAAAAAAAAACTGGTTTATCAGAAGAAACTGAAAACATCTTTCCTAGAGGAGATACTGAATAGGAGCAACTGGAGGATGTGGTCATTTGAATGAGTTTTCCCATTGTTTCAGGCATTTGAATAAGTGGAGACTGTTTACAGGAACTTCAGAGGTGTGGAGTGGTGGGAAGAAGTATATCATTAGATGAGAGCTGCATGGCTTCAAAGACTCATGCCCTTATCATTTTGTACTCTCTGCTTGCTACTTGAATATCCATCCATTTGTGAACTCTCAGTTTGCTGCTCCAGTTGTCATGTCTGCTTGCTGTCATGCTTCCCTGCTGTAGGGGTGATGGACTCTTATCCATCTGGATTCACAAGCCCAAATAAACCTTGCTTCTGTAAGTTGCTTTATCATGGTGTTTTATCACAGCAGTAGAAGCATAACTAATACAGGAGATACTGCACAGTTGATGCATTGTAGCCGTTAAACAAGATAAAGAAGCTCTCAGTTTCTATCACACGGGGGCTTGGCAGTGAGGAACAAAACATACTGAGCATTTCAAAATGGCTACAGGGCAATATTCTTAATGTTCTCATCATAAACAACTGGGAAATATATGAAATGATGTGTAAGAACGCTTGTTTTAGCATTGCACACGGTACAGATGTGTTGCTATATCACAATGTCATCTTGTAAGTGTTTAAAAATTTCTCTGATTTCCATTCATGTTATCCATCATTCAGTAAATCTACTGTAGAACAAGAGAAATTGTATTTCCATAATGTTTCCAAGTTAAGCAATGATGATTTTCTCAGTATTAAATTTACAGATTAATTTATATTACTAATAAAGGGTTTCTATTTTGTAGTCATCTGAATAATTATTTAATAGTAACAGAATTGCTTCTTCTAGAAATAACTTTGGTTCACATACATGAATTGTTACTTATTCTATTCCTTGGTGCTATGTATTAAGTAACCAATCTCAATTCTTTCTGTAAAACTCTAAGTTATAGATTTAAATTTCTGCAATACTTTTTAATCATATATGTGAAATAAGAAAGAACTGAAGTACTTGCCTAAAGTTAAGACTTATTACTTTTAAAAGAATGTTTATTAATATAAATTCAAATTCTCAAGATACTACAATGGATAACATTTTAAAAACTATTTCCTCAAATATTTAGCATCTTACACATTTGTTGAAAAGATAGAAGAAAAAGAACCTGAAAGAGAAATGTGCTACATTTGCTTGAGTCCCAGTAAGGAAGTCTGAAAGTCAGGCATGCCCAGCAACCATGTAAAGACAGTGAAGGTCCCTTGCCTCTCTACCTTCATGAGTACCAGTGATATTACCTCAGTTGGATTCTTGAATATTGACAGGACAGGAAGTCAAATGTAATTTGCAGGCAAATGGAGGATCCAGAAAAAATCATATTCAGTGAGGTAACCCAGATTCAGAAAGACAAACATCATATGTACTCACTCATAAGTGGCTTTTAGACATAAAACCAGCAAAGAAAACCAGCCTACAATTCATAATACCAGAGAACCTAGATAATAACGAGGACTTAAGAGAGACATACATGGATCTAATCTGCAAGTGAAGTAGAAAAATAAAAGATCTTTTGAGTAAATTGGGAGCATGGGGACCATGAGAGAGGGTAGAAGGGGTGGGGAGATGAAAGGAGGAGAGCAGAGAAAAATGTATAGCTCAATAAAATAAAAAAAATTTAAAAAGATACTACTAGAAAGATTTAAGGTTTACTCTTACTGATATTTGTAACAAATCATTTGAATGGTATCCACTGTAGATGGCCCACAGTTCAATGTAGATTTATAATTTGACTGTGCTGTGAAAACTATTCATTCTGTAGAGAGTATATTTTGAGGTTTTCTTTTTATTAATTATTTCTAAGGCTAGGGATGCACAGTTTAATACTCTCATCTGATGCTGAGAGGTAAGGGGGAGGCTACCCTGGAGACAGCCACACTGTCATAAAGGTAAACAACTGTGACTCTAGAGTGGATTGTGTCAATTAACTATTATGTTTTGTAGGTGTGGTAGATGAAATACAGGCTCAGCTAATGATAGTTCTCGTGATATTGTTAGCTTAGATAGGTTTATCAGAATTCAACACTGTGCTAATCAAGAACTATCATACTTCTTAACCTTCATTTCACTGATATAGCATAAATACCATAACCCAAGTAACTAAACATCAAGGGTGTGGTGTTCAACACTCAAAAGGCTAGGAAACCCAAGATTACACTATGTGGAGATCTAGCAAGTAATGGGACCTTATTTCTGAATGCACAACATGACTGTCTTCTCTAGTATCTTCCTCACATGATGCAAAAGTGAACAAAAGCAAGAGACTTCATCTTCTAATTATAAACAATAGCACTCATTGGGTTCCACTCTCATAATTTATGTACCTTCCAAATGCCTCCCTCCATTATATTAAGAGTGGAGATTTCAACAAATGATTCTATTGAAGTATGAATTATTCAGTGTATAACATTTCTTGTACTCCTTTTTTTCCCAGACATGGTGATAAGTCCCATTGAAACATAAGGAAATAATAGTTGTATTCCCAAATCTGTCTGTGTTATTTAAAATCACTAATCCGTCTACGTTCAAATTTGCAGTTAAAAATTAAAAAACAAAATAGGGTCCCCTGTGTTCCTAAAAGGGAGAGGGAAGGACATATAGTGTATTGTTTCTTTGTCATCCTTTCTTGACTCATATTTTCTTTTAAAAGGCTCAACAGGATTGTTGTTAAGTAGTAATAAAGTAAATAAAAATTAACTGAACAATCAAATCTTCAATATACTTCCATTGTTTAAATATGCATGTGCATACACATATTAAAACTAAATTCCTTTTATTTAATGATTTAAAACTTTTTTCTAGTACATCTTAAACAAGGTCAGAAAATATACATAAATTTAGAAATGTTTATTTTATTAGTTTTCTCACCATTTATAAAACTAGGTATCTTAATATTTATTAGTACTGTTTGTAATACGTTTTCTGCAAAAGCTATTAAGTGATGTGTTATTTCTTAAATGAGGACATGGTATAAAAGAAGGGGAGAATAGTCTCTGTCCACAGTGCATCACATGTGTACTATTTCCAATCTGTTATCACAGATTGAATGATATAATACTAATAGGCTAAAATTGCACAAGTTTCTCTTATCTGTGAAGTTTGGGTATTAATCACAGATAAAGAAGCATTCATTTCTGAGATAGAAATCATGGCTACTAAGACAAAAAACAAAGGTTAAATCTAAGTATTTGAGATGGTTGAAGACAATATATGCATAAGGATATATTAGTTCCAAGACATATTTGTCTGTTATATACAACTGCATGTTATAATGTTTTGGAGTAGTTATTTTATCACCACTGCCCAAGAAAACTGACTCTGAGACAAAACAATATAAACAAACAAAAGCTCATAGTGTGTTAAATGTGTAAATGGCAAGATTTCAGTGCAAGCAAACTCACAGGGGAGCAAGAAGAGCACAGAAGGAAGTGAGGCTGGAAAAAAATGTTAATGTGCATCATCCCCTTGCCCCTGACATTTTAACAAGATACGTGGTTGCTACATGTCATATATTATCCGAGGAGAAGACTAATGAATGAGTATATCTCTAAGTCATCTGAATTTATGCAGAAGGGAAATATGAAGAATTTCTCACTGAATTCTGTCTCTTCTTGATCATAGTTCATTTTCAGGACATGAATTAGTGAACTCCAAATGCCAAAGATATAGATCTCTGTAGTTCAAGCCATTGCAGTCATATGTACATATACACAATAGAAATCTTTACTGATAAAGTAAAATACTGATAAAGTATTTATTCCAAAACACACTGCATAAAAAAACTTAAAATTGCTCTTTTATCTCTGCTTAAAACTGATCTTGAGAGTCTTGTAAAGATTCAGTTGCCCGTAATTCTGAAATTCTGATCTGCATGACAAATAGACAAACACAAAAACAACCAACTAAAATGGATCTTTATCTTCAAGTTGCATATCACAAATGAATGTGTGTTAAACTGTACTGGCTCTTTCATTTAAAGACTTTGAAAGCAGTAAGCCTGATATATTTATGTTTCCCTTTTAGTTCTGGGAGTTTTAAGTTAAATAATCAGACATTGAAAACCCTTGTACTTATCTATATATCATCAATCAAATGTTACAAGGGAATTTATTTGCATTCCAAAATAGCATTCATTATATAAATATTCACTCATGAATTCAAATGATAGGCACAGTAACTTTCGGTTCTATCACTGAAAAGTTAAACTTCAGAGTCCCATGAGTTCAGAATTTCTAATAGTAAACAGAAAAAAGAGTGAATAAGTACTTAAATACTGATTTATAAAACTGTTCTTCTAGAAACATCACTATATATAGCCAGCTTCAGGATTTGATGGCCTTATATGTAATTATAACAATTATTTTCATTTCACAAGTTGTTTACTGCTTTGAGTAGTAATAAGCACATATTACTTCCATTTTGTTTATATAATTTTAAATATAGTTATTTGGAATACACTGTTAATTCATCTTTGACCTTAAAAAATTACTATTGGTCCTACCTTCCTTGCTCATATTCTTCCATCTTCTGCTCTTCGACTGGACCTTGAGAGCTCAGTCCATTGCTCTGATGTGAATGTGGCTCTCTGTCTCTATCTCCACACTGAGACAGTGTGCCTGAACTAATGGAGCTCACCAAATCCAGCTGGACTGGAACTGAACGAGCATATGATCAAACCGGACTTTCTGAATGTGGCTGCCAATGGGGACAGACTGAGAGGTCATCAACAATGACACTAGGACCTATCTCCTCTGCATGTATTATCTTTTTGGGAACCTAGTCTATTTGGATGGAGGGGGGAGGGCCTTGAACTTCCCACCGGCAGGGTACCATGCCCTCTTTTAAGGAAGTGGGGGGAGGGAGGAGAGAGGAGTGGGAGGAACAGGAAGGGACTGGGAGAAGGGGAGGAAATGTAAATATTTTTAATGAAAAAAAAATAAAAGAATATGGAAAAAAATTACTATTGGATCATGGTTAACCATTCAATAGAAGATGGTGAAAATATCTGACAGGATTGCTTACAGTTGATATATAGAGTTTTTTAACATTGGATGTTATTGAACATCTAGATGTGCATATATATTTTATTTCAAGAACAGAAAGAAAATAATTCAAATTTGAAAGCACAAAATGCATATGGAACAGTCTGTACTATTTAGGACAATTGAGTTGAAAGTAATAAAGGATCATTAAATGAAAGAAATATTCTCTTTCTTCTTTGATTCCTGTCTAAGGTAAGATGTAATTTCTTCTCTTTCATGAGAACCTCGATTCTTACCCTCTTACAGAGGGTACCAGTGCTTCTGCAGTCAGTTTTGACCCCATTTCATTCCTCTAAAATATTTACAACTTCCCACCTATGAAATACTTGAGCATCTCTTCTGTGCTCTTTTCTCTGAATTTGCTGTTCTTTAATAATGATGATAGGCAAGTTAGAGTTTTTTTTTACCATAGTTTTGAGTTACTTTTCTCTGTGATTTCTCTACTTCTATGTGATATATATTGAATACACTACTCAATTTATTTCTTGAATTTCTTCATAATATTTATTTACAGAAATTTGTTCTAACTAAAAGATTGAATTGACATTTAAGAAAAATGAGAGCCAACCAGCAGGAAGGTGCCTGCTGGTAGAATTTCTCCCAAACCCAAACCCATCTACAGGCTCCTCCAAACGACTAGCCACTCCCTGCCGCAAAACCTGTCTATCTTCCTACAACCTCAGTGGAACTCTAAAACACAGCTTTCTCCAATACTGAGGGGAATCAAGAAGTGAGTGAACAGCCATGCAGTGGGACACTTTACTCTCTAGTATCTCCACAGTGGGACAAAAATCAGGAACGCTCCCCAACTCCCTAAGCTTTTCCTATGGGTAGGCTCCACCAAAACCCAACCCCATCCACTGGATCCTCCAAATTACTATCTCTATACTGCCTAAGACATAAGAGCTTCCTACAATACTGAGGGGACCAAGAGCTTGGTACAACACTGAGGGTACCAAGAGAAAGCACAAAGAGAGTGAACTGGGAGTGAAGACAAAGAGACCAGGTTTATAGAGACCTCGGAGGCTCTCTGAGACAGACATTGACAGTACAGAGCAGACTAAGAAAAACTCTCAAACACTCAGACAGCCACTGCAAGAATTGGACCAAAATGCAAAAACACTGACAGCCTCATTTGAAGGAAGAGATGGTAGGCACCAATGCAAGAATGCAACATTGTAACACCAGAACCCAGTGGTCACACAACAGGAAGACTTCATCATCTTAAACAAGAAGAAGCAGAAGAAAATGACTTTAAACATTACTTTATGAAAGTGATGGAGACCATTAAAGAAGAAATAAAAAATCCCTTAAAGAAATGGAGGAAAAGACAAACAAAAATTGGAATAAATTAATAAGTCCCCTGAAAGAAACCTAAGAAAACCAAGAAAAACAATTAAACAGGTGAAGCGAACAATACAAGACTTGAAGACTGAAAATGAGGTAATAAAGAAAACACAAACTGAGGGAATTATGGATACAAAAAATCTGGGTAAACAAATAGTAACTACAGAGACAGTATAACCAACAGAATACAAGAGATAGAAGAAAGAATCTTAGGTGCTGAACATACTTCAGAGGAAAGAAAACATTAAATTCAACAAATTCTTAACACAAAACATTCAGGAAATCTGGGACACCATAAAAAGACCAAACCCAAGAATAATAGGGGTAGAAGAAGGAGAAGAACTCCAGCTCAAAGGCATAGAAAATATCTTCAACAAAATCATAGAAGAAAACTTTCCCAATGTAAAGAAGGATATCCCTATGAAGGTGCAAGAAGCTTACAGAACACCAAATAGACTGGATCAAAAACGAAGTCCCCTTGGATTGTAATAATCAATGCAAAACACACAGAATAAAGAAAGAATATTAAGAGCTGCCAAGAAAAAGTCAAGTAACATATCAAGGTAGATGCATCAGAATTACACCCACTTCTCAATGGAAACCATGAAAGCCAGAATGATCTGGGCAGATGTGCTGTAGACACTAAGAGACCATGGATGCAAGCCCCAGACTACTATACCCAGGAAACTTTCAATTACCATTGGTGGAGAAAACAAGATATTCCACAACAAAAACATATTTAAACAATACATATCCACAAATGTAGCCCAACAGAAAGAACTAGAAAGAAAACCCCCACTCATGGAAGCTAACTGTATCCACAAAAACACAGGCAACTGATAACCCCCCACCAGCATAACCCAAAGAAGGGAAACACATAAAGACTACTACTGAAAAATAAGTGGAATTAACAACCACTGATCATTAAAATCTCTTAATATCAATGGACTCAATTCACCTATAAAAACACACAGGCTAAGAGAATGGATATGAAGACAGGATCCAACATTCTGCTGTATACAATAAACACACCTCAACATCAAAGACAGACACTACCTCAGATTAAAGGTTGGGAAAAGGCTTTCCAATCAAATGGACCAAAGAAACAAGTGGGTGTAGCTATTCTAACATCTAACAAAATAGATTTCAAACTTAAATCAATCAGAAAAGATGGAGAAGGACACTTTAAACTCATAACAGGAATGATCCATCAAGATGTCATCTTAATCCTGAACATCTATGACCCTAATACAAGAGCACCCACATATGTAAAATAATCATTACTAAATTTTAAATTGCACATCAAACCCCACGCAATAATAGTAGGAGATTTCATCACCCCATTCTCCCCAATGGGCATGTCTACCAGACAGAAACTTAACAGAGAAATAAGAGAACTAACAGATGTCATGAATCAAATGGACTTAACAGACATCTATAGAACATTCCACCCAAACACAAATGAATATATCTTCTCATCACCTCAAGGAACCTTCTTTAAAATTGATAACATACTCAGTAACAAAGCAAACCTCCAGAGACACAAAAATATTGGAGTAACCCCCTATGTCTTATCAGATCACAAGGGATTAAAGTTAGAATGTAATAACAATACTACTCTCAGAAAGCCTACAAACTCATGGAATTTGAACAGTGAACTACTGCACCACCCCAGGTCAAGGAAGAAATAAAGGAAGACGTTAAAGACTTCCTTAAATTCAACAAAAAAGAAGGCACAATGTATTCAAACCTATGGGACACTAAGAAAGCAGTGCTAAGAGGAAAATTCATAGCACTAAGTGCCCAACTAAAGAAAACAGAGAAAGCTCACATTAGTGACTTAATAGCACACCTGAAAGCTCTATAACAAAAACAGAAGCAGATTCAGCCAGGAGGAGTAGAAGAGTGGAAAAAATAAAACTGAGGGCTAAAATCAATAAAATATAAACAAAGAAAATAATATAAAGAATCGATGAAACAAAGAACTGTTTTTTTTTGAGAAAATCAACAAGATAGAAAAACACTTATCCAAACTAATCAAAAGGCAGAGAAAGAACATCCAAATTAACAAAATCAGATATGAAAAGGGGGACATAACAACAGTCACTGAGGAAATTCAGAAAATCATTAGGTTATACTACAAAAACCTATACTCCACAAAATTGGAACATGTAAAAGAAATGAACAATTTTCTAGAAAGATACCGTATACCAAATTTAAATTAAGACCAGGTAAGCATTTTTAATAGAGCTATAAACTTCAAGGCAATAGAAGCTGTCATCAAAAATCTCCCAACCAAATAAAGTACAGGGTGGATGGTTTTAGTGCAGAATTCTACCAGAACTCGAAGAAGAGCTAATACATATACTCTTCAAAGTGTTTCACATAATAGAAACAGAAGTGTCATTGCCAAACTCTTTTCATGAGGCTACAGTTATCCTGATACTGAAATCAAACAAAGACTCAACCAAGAAAGACAATTACAAGTCAATCTCACTCATGAACATGGATGCAAAAATACTCAATAAAATACTGGCAAACTCAATTCAAGAATACATAAAAAACACCCACCATGAACAAGTCAGCTTCAACCCAAAGGTGCAAAGATGCTTCAACATACAAAAATCTATCAATGTAATCCACCATATAAATAAGCTGACAGGAAAAAAATATGATCATTTCATTAGATGCTGAAGAAGCATTCGACAAATCCAACACCCCTTCACAATAAAGGTCTTGGAGAGATCAGGGAAACAAGTAACATATCTAAATATAATAAAAGCAATATACAGCAAGCTGACAGCTAACATCGAATTAAATGGAGAGAAACTCAAAGCGATTCTACTAAAATCAGAAAAAAGGCAAGGCTGTCCACTCTCTCTGTATCTCTTCAACATAGTTCTTGAAGTTTTGGCAATAGCAATAAGACAAAAAAAAATAGGAGATCAAGGGGATTCAACCAGGAAAGGAAGAAGGCAAACTTTCATTGTTTGCAGATGATATTATAGTATATATAAGTTACCCCCAAAACACTACCAGAGAATCCTACAGCTGATAAATACCTTCAGTGATGTGGCAGCATACAAGATCAGCTCAAAAAAAATCAGTAGCTCTCCTATACACCAATGATAAAGAAGCTGAGAGGGAAATCAGAAAAACATAAAATTTCACAATAGCCACAAATAACATAATATATCTTTGGGTAACACAAACCAAAGAAGTGAAAGACCTATTTGACAAGAACTTTAAATCTCTTAAGAAAGAAATTGAAGATAACAGAAAATGGAAAGGTCTCCCATGCTCTTGGATAAGTAGAATCAACATAGTAAAAATGACAATCCTACCAAAAGTGACCTATAGAGTCAATGCATCCCCATCAAAATCCCAACAAAATTTTTCACAGACCTTGAAAAAACAATAATCAACTTCATATGGATAAACAAAAAGCCCAGAATAACAAAACCAAGTCTGTACAATAAAGGAACTTCCAGAGGCATCACTATCCCTGACATCAAGCTCTGTTGCAGAGCTATAGTAATGAAAAGAGTGTGGTATTAGCATAAAAACAGAGAAGGTGACCAATGGAATTAAATCAGAGACCCAGATATTAATCCACAAACCTGTAAACACCTGATTTTTGACAAAGAAGCTAAAATTTTACAATGGAAAAAAGAAAGTATCTTCAACAAATGGTACTAGCATAATTAAATGTCAACACATAGAAGAATGAAAATAGATCTATATCTGTCTCCATGTACAAAATTCAAGTACAAATGGATTAAAGATCTCAATATAAATCCAACAACACTAAACCTGATAGAAGATAATGTGGGAAGTAGTTTTCAATGCATGGGCACAGTAGACCACTTCCTAAATATAGCATGACTAGCAGAGACACTGAGAGCAACTCTGAGACCTCCTGAAACTGAGAAGCTTCTGTAAAGCAAAGGACACAGTCAATAAGACAAAAAGGCAGCCTACTGAATGGGAAAATATCTTCACCAACCCCACATCAGACAAATGACTGAAGTCCAAAATATATTAAAAAGAACGTAAGAAATTAGACATTAAAATTCTAAATAACAAAATTAAAAATGTATTACAGAAATATAGAATTCTCAACCAAAGAATCTCAAATGGCCACAAGATACTTAAGGAAATGTTCAACATCCTCAGCCTTCAGGAAAATGCAAACCAAAGCAACTCTGAAATGCCATCTTACAGTTCTCAGAATGGCTAAGATCAAAAACACCAATGATAGCTCATGCTGGTGGGAATGAAAACTTGTGCAACCACTTTGGAAATCAGAATTGCGGTTTCTCAGAAAAGTGAGAATCAACCTACCTCAGGATCCAGCAATACCACTCTTGGGAATATACCAAATGATGCTCAATCATACTACAAAGGCATTTGTTCAACTATGTTCATAGCAGCATTATTTGTAATAGCCAGATCCTGGAAACAACCTAGATGCCCCTCAACCGAAGAAAGGATAAAGAAAATGTAGCACATTTACACAGTGGAGTACTACTCAGCGGTTAAAAAAAAAAGACATCTTTTATTTTGCATGCAAATGGATGAAATTACAAAACACTACCTTGACTGAGGTAACCCAGACTCAAAAAGATGAATATGGTATGTACTCACTCATGAGTAGATACTACCTATAAACAAAGTATATTGAGCCTATAGTTCATGATCCTAGAAAAGGTAAGTAATAAGGTGAACCCAAAGAAAAACATTTATAGACCCACCTGGAAATTGGAAACAGACAAGATTGCCTGAAAAAATTGGGAGCACTGGGGTAGGGAGAGAAAGGAGGGTAGCAGGAAAAGAGGAGGGGAGAAGGAGAGGGATGAGGAGAACTTGAGGGAATGGGATGGTTGAGATAGAGGAGGGAGAAAGATGAGAGCAAGGAAAGAGATTTTGATTGAGGGAGCCATTATGGGGCTAGCAGAAACCTGGCTCTAGAGACATTCCCGAGAATGCACAAGGATGACCCCAGCTAAGACCCTAAGCAATAGAGGAGAGGGGACCCAATCTTGACTTGCCCTGTAGTCATACTGATGAATATCTTAAATATCACCATAGAATATTCATCCAGCAATTGATGGAAACAGAGGCAGAGACCCACACTGGAGGACTGGACTGAGCTTTCAATGTCTAGTTGAAGAGTGAGAGAAATAGAATATGAGCAAAGAGGTCAAAACCATGATGGGTTCACCCACTGAAACAGTCTGCTGGACCTAACGGGAGCTTATCAATTCTAGCGAGAGTGGAAAGGAACAAGGATAAGACCAAACTAGTCCCTCTGAATGTGGTTGACAGTTCCATGGCTGGGGCAGACTGAGGGACCACTGGCATTGGCACCAGGATTTATCCCTACTGCATGTACTGGCTTTTTGGGAGCCTATTCTCTTCGGATGGATACCTTGCTCTGCCTAGATTTAGTAGGGAGCACCTTGGACCTTTCCCAAAGCAACATGCATTACCCTCTCTGAGAATTGGATAGGGGTGGGGTGGGAGGGTGTGTGGAAGGAATGGGAGGAGAGGAGGGAGTGGGAACTTGGATTGGTATTTTTAAAAATCTAATAAATTATATATAAATCATACATAAAAAAACGAGCCAGGTGGCGGTGACACGTCTTTAATTCCTGAACTTGGGAGGCAGAGGTAGGCAGATCTCTGTGAGCTCAAGGCCGGCCTGATCTACAAGAGCTAGTTCCAGGACAGGCTCCAATGTCTCAAAAAACTAAAAAGAAAAAAAAAAGAAAAGAAAAGAAAAACAAGGATTGCTCTCCAATAATTTTTATAGTTTTTACACTACAGTAAGTAAGCTATATGGAATATGGTTAGTTTGACCATAGTAGAAATATGTGAGAAATGAGTAGACTATGACAATAACAGTGATAAAAACATTCTTTTAAGTGTCTTCAGCAGTAGAATATGAGCATTAACGATTCTTTTAAAAATTGTCATATTGATTTGCATGAAACCAAAGATAAGAAAATAATGTCTGAAGTAACTGAATCATTTTGAAAACATTGACAGGACACTGACCTGAATGGCACAATGAAACTAACAGTGTGTGATAAAGGTTTATTTGTGCAAGTGATGTGAAAGCAAAGTTATTGTGGATTTAAGCAAATCCCCAGAAAAAAACAAATTCGAGTAATATCTGGAGAAGATAAACCTGGATGATGGTCAAAGCATTGAGTAATGGAGATGTGTGTCTGAAAAAGACCAGCAGACCAGGTGTTAAACAGCCATCTCTGCAAAGTTTGAATTCACTGTGAATTTTGATAGCAGCTCACTGGACAGAATGAAGTCTTCAGTGAAATATACAATGTTAACAAACATCACAAATCATATTTGTATGTTTAAACTTTATCAAACAGCTTTAAAGATAATCTGTAAATGGCATTAAAATAAAGCTACAGTTACACATTGAAATACCATGAATCCAAGAAAACTTTTCATCCTAGATACAAAGACAATTATCTATGATTTAAGTTCATCTAAATTAAAGCAAAATTCAACTTTTAATGATAACATCTTTTGAAAAGTTTAAAGAGAAAAGTGCTGTAAATATATAATTACCATTATAAGAATCTGAACATCGAAAAAGAGTATGGAATGCTTTTGATTCCCCAGGTTTTATTTTTATGTGTAGCTGCAATGCAACACAGCGTACAATTCTATTTTTAAAAAATATGTAGGATGTTTAATAGTTTGATATTTACTCACTGAACTACTATTCTACATCAAAGAAAAATATCAGTGTTATATTTTCTTAACAAGGCAATGAAGTTACCCTGTAAAGGTAAAGATAACTGAGCTTAAATTCTTTCTAAATCAGGCAATTAAAATATACAATTGCTAGTAATTTTTACTTATTCAATCTAAGTACTAACGTAATAGGTATATCTTTGGAAATCCTATTATATATAAGGAATAGCTCCAAAAGGAAATTTATCTTCTGAAATAGAGCCTGAAATATAAGCATTCTAAAACTATATTAATCATACAAACTCTACAATCTCAGAACTTCTAGAAAATTCAGATTGTAGGTGGGAAGCAGGTATTAGTCCCACCTGCAAATCCAAGACTCAGGTGTTCTAACAAAAGAGCATCCTCACACTAAAACCTCCAGGAGGTGCATGCTGGCTCCTCTTCCTCACAGCTCTTATCAGTTGGGCTCGATCAATCATTTAAAGAGAAAAACAATGCAGGATTAGAAAAATCTCATAGATTACACTTTGAAAAGAATGGGTAAATGAAATGACTCTATTTTAACCCACTATGCGCTTTCTTTAGGCTACTCCCTGTACTTTGCCATGGATCTGCTAATATACTGAAACAAAGTAAGACATGAAGTACAGCTTCATTGGTCTATTTTGGGAACCTAAATTGAAAGACAGTTCTTAATTTAATTTTTGAAAAAGGCACAGGCACTGCTACCAAAAGCACTTAGAGTTAAGGAGCAGTGGCATTAGTTGTTCAGGTTTACTTTGACAGATTTATAGCCTTTCTTGAGAGATTAAGTCATTTTTAGGATGGGAAAATTGTGGAGCTTTGAGCTCTTTTGTAGAGAGTTCAGTGTATCAAAAGATGATGCCTGGCACCCTATATTCTTTGGATTCTAGTGATCAAAGTTAACTTTGAAATGTATCAAATAAAATACACTGTGAAAACGTATAATGAAAATATGAAGAATTTGGACAATTTTGACTAAAATGACCTTGATTGATACATCAATTACTCACTTTATACAAGCTATCAATTTGTGAGTACTGGTTCCTTAATTGGTAACTTTAAGTTTGTGGAATGGCTGTCTATATTTACTTCTGTCAATCTTACTGCTTTGTGATTTCTCCATCTGTGATTGACAAGCTATTGGCCTTTTTGGTCTAAGTAGAAAAATCATTAATTAAAATAATATGGCATTAGTTTGAGAAATATTTAGCAAATGAGAAGAATTTCTCAGCACAAAAATAATCTTGTTCTGAATAAGATAAAATTAGGTTTTGTTTGCGATTTGAAGAAATTTAGCTAATACTTCTAACTCAGAATCTTTGTTTGTAAAAGGTTTTAAGAAAATTAAACAGTGGTCACTGTTAAATATCAACCATATAGAAAGCCTCCAGAATAGCTCAAATTAGACATAATTCATAAGTCAAAAATAAGCACATATGATATACAGATAACTACATGCCTGCCTATAAATGTATTCTGAAAATTATATGGATAATGGTTTTGGCCAGAACTTACTTTCTATATAAAATTACTCTCTGCAATTACTGATTTCTTTAAAAGACATATGCAACCTAATGATGAGCACTGTGTGTTGGCTAGTATGTACATGTTCAAGGAAATTGTTATGTATATTTGATTGTAGGCTGACATTTTTCAGAATATCATTCTGAATCTTATCGGGTAGATTTTTCTGTCTATGAAATTGCATTCATCTGTACTGTTTATTTACAACTTCTTTGGTCAGTACAAAATATAGAAATGTCTACTAAACTACACTTAACTTTTTGCCTTGTGGTTTGTTGAATATTGTTTTAATTATAATGCCACAGTTACCAAAGTAGCTCATGATACAGCTTTTGGATTAAAGGAATTTCACTCAGTGCCTTAGTTTAGTTGACGTGGGAGCTGTGCATATCTAAGTGACTGAAACCTTATGTGAAGAGTTTCTAAAACATCCAAGTTTATAGGCTCACCATTCTAGTTAACTACTGTGGTTCTTTGGACCTGAGTTAAGTAAGTAGCCATTTTCATCCACAGATAATTTCATAGGGAAGTAACTATTGATGCAGGTCTCTATATGAGTTTAATTTTACTCTGAAGTCTTAACAATTTTTCTTAGACGATGAAAATACTAGACCTTAAAAGTATACCAGGTAAACAATAATAATTCTATAAATTGTTTTATAGAATATCCTAATTAATTATGTTGATGTGCTATGTCAGTGATTTCCAAGACTAAATATTGTCTTTGTATTCTTTTCCTACAGGAAAATTATACCCATGGGCTGAGTTTCATGTGTCTATGCAGTGGATTTTAACATTGGGAACTGAAAGAAAAGAACTGATATCCCAAAACTAAAATATACACATTTGAGGTAAAAAGTACAGGAGGGTTATTTTACCAAATGGTAATAGCAGAATACATTATCCTACCTTTACTATCCCATAACCTGTTTTAGATAAATTATTGATTTATTCATAAGTAACACATCTTACTTATTTTTAAAGTCATTAACTGTTTAAATTCACAGTAGCATTTATTTACTATTCAGATAAGTATTCTCATCATACGCAACTATTTATTGCTATGAACTCTGCAACATATATCAGGCAGCCACTGAAAACACTTTTTCTACCATCTCATGAGACAGCCATACTTTGTATGTGGTTTTACACCTATTGCAGTAAACTTTTTGTCACAGGAACCAATATAACTGACAGCAACTACACTGAAAACAGAAGACTTAAGCAAAGTTCTTCCTATTTAACAAATAGACTGCAGACAGAATGTGGACAATATAGATTGCAAATATCACACCTTAATGACCTATTTTTATCAGCCAGGCCTCCTCTCTTAAAAGCATTGCATGCTTCAAAATAGCACCACAAACTGTAGAGAACCCTCAAAACATGAGCCTATGAAGGAAATTCTGTACCTAATTTTGATACTAATCTTAATTTCTTAGAGGACATCATTCCAAGAAAACTCTGACATAGTCAAAATTCACTCTGGCATAATTTGGAGACTTCTTTTTGGAGGCTGAAATTGAGAATCATGAATAAAATCTAACTTGTCAAAAAATTCCTGCAATAAATTCTTGTTGAGAAAACATGTATGCCTTGGTGAATAAAATTAAATCCTGATGTGAAACTGTAAAACGGTAGTGTCAGCAGTTGTCATCCAGAGTCCTGGACATTGTTCTGAGTTCTCCTACAGTGTGAAGTGGGGCTTCCATGTTTCTGACAGCCACAAATTCCATCTGGTATAATTATTATTACAGTTTTTATTATGAATTATTATTATGTGTAAAGATTTAAGATTATTTCTTGCAAATCAGGTTGTAAGATAGTGGCAATACCGTCTAAAATTAGAGGATTCTCCCAGGTGCTACAAAAAAGTATAAAATTGTGCCTATTTCTACAATTCACATTTAATAGTACAAAAGATTAACTTGAATACAGTTCAGGCAGGCTATAGACTTGCACTATCACTGAATGCTTGCATCCTGCCAAAAATCCGTGTTGAAATGTGATACACAGGTAATACTGGGATGTTGAACCTTGAGGCACAGCTAAGTAAAAAGGCAAATGGGGTTATTGTCCTAGGAAAGACACGCAGGGCATCCTCTTACTTTTCTGCCAGGTGAGTCTACAGCAAGAGGAGACTGTCTATATGCCAGAAACTAGAAATGAAATGATATTCTCACCAGACAAAGCTCATGCTAAAGCCTTGACCTTGGCTTTGCAGCCTCCAGAACTAAAAGAAAATTCTCTTGTTATTAATTACCCAGCCTATAACATTTTATTACAGCACACTGCATCAGAGATGTCATATTTCCGAGAGATACAGTAGAGTTCTGCTACAGTCAAGATAACCCTGGGACAGAGACTGATAAGAAGAAGGTGCCTCACACCTGCATGAAGCAGAAAATTAAAACTTGAAACTAATGACAGCCATTCTTTTAAGGAGATTTTCAATATAAGCTGTCCATCTGCCTAATCTCTCAGCAGGAATTATCATTTAGACTGAGAGTTTTCACAGGAATGTGTGACAGCTAGAGTACACAGAACACTCAAATTTATTTTTCCTTTTGTAAATTGGTATCTAAGGGAAATAACAAATTAGCACTGTATCACGGTAAAAATTCCACCAAGAGTAAATATAGTGGTTTCAGGGGGGATGGACACAGTTGCTTACAAATAACTTTAAAATAATTGTCTGTACCAGAATCTTAGCTCAGGCACTGCAAGAATTATTATTCCCCAAAACATTATCATGCTGGCATGTATTGTTGATGGTAATCATTAGGCTGGTTGTTGATAATAGAGGAAACAATATTAACAGTTCTACTTTGTCCCTGAGTTGCTTCAAGTACGAACCACTTATAAGAACTGGAGAGAGATGCTCAGGAATTAAGAGTACTTGTTTTTCTTGCAGAGGACATAGGTCCTGTTCCAAGCACTGTAACCAGAGACCGCTCTTTCATTCCCTGATGTCCAGACCCAAATAATCACACAGAAACTCTATTAATTACAAAACTGTTTGGCCAATAGATTAGGCAATTTCTTGGCTAATTCTTATATCTTAAATTAGCCTATCCATATTAAATCTGTATATCGCCAGAAGGCAGTGACCTACTGGTAAGGTTTTCTTGCATCATTCTCCTTTGGCAAGTACATCACATCTCCATGGCTCTGCCCACTCTCTCTCTTTATTTCTGTTCAGATTTCCCACCTGACTTCACTTTGCTGAGTCACTGGCCGAAACAACTTTATTCATCAACCAAAGCAACACATATACAGAAGGACATATCACATCAAAGCAACTACTTATCAGTAACAATCACTCATAATTCAAACTCTAGAGGATCTATCTCCTCTTTTGACCCATTCAGATAGTGGATAAATTGTGCATATAAACATAGTTTCTAGTAAAATAACCATACACATAAAATAAAGAATATAAAAAATAGAAATGTTTATGATCAGAGAGTCAGTTTCATCTTGTGAAAAATGAGTAAGGTATTTTGAGTATTTGTTAGTTTGTTTAAGTTTAGTTTGGATATACATAATGAAATATGAATTGAAATAATTAGCATTAGAAGACAGAAATGCCATTCTGCTAAAAACCTTCATTAAGCTGAAGCATGCAGGATAACATTGATTTCTAACCACCATTTTATGGCTAGTGAAGAAACTTATGAGAATGAGTATAATCCAACTAGCACAGTGAGAAATAAATTAGGAGGCTTAACAGTTGCTACCAGAGTTTATTTGATAGTCATTACTATCAGAGTTAAATTCCATGAAATAGTGAATTTGTGACCCTGCTTCTCAGAACAAAAAGGGACATTAATATTGCTAACTACTTTAACTGGGGCAACCAGCATATAAGTAGCTACAAGTCCAATCTGGTAGGACTTAGTGCCTAATTATTGCAAAGCAATTTATCCTGTGGCTTTGCTCATGAAGTTCTAGGAATATCTCAGAACACCATTGTCACCATCAACCACTTATCTTGAAAAAATTTGCTCTAAAAACAAACAAAATAAACAAAACAAAACCAAAGAACTGAAAACAGAATTAGGTTAATTCACTCAAGTAATTTGCGTAAATGTAATACCAAATCACACAGTGATAATGCCTTCCATGTCCTCTATGTCATTGTATACAGAGAATGTAACAAGGATTACATGAATTATTCTAGTTTATTCAGCTAAGCAAATGAACTTTGTTTTCATTTTATAAATGGCTTTTTTCCATACAGTTCTTCTGTGTCGTGATGGTAACTGGCTCTATGTATAGATTCTTCTTAAACTATATAAGCATTGTAAAGACTGAGAGGTGTTGAGTATTTGTATATCTGTACATGATTGCTTAGACCAAAATAGTTTCACCTGTGTTGGTCACCTTTGTGTTAAGCCTTATAGCTAACTGCAATGTATTACATAATAATTGAATTTTCATAAAGACTCATAACTAAGTGATCAAATAAATTTCTACAGACATACAACATTTGTCAAAGAAATGTAAGCAACATTTTTTTTTTAATTCTAGGGAGTCTTCTACATGATAAACCAGCCTGCCTAAGAGCCATCCTTCCACACTTGTTGCTTAAACCCATCCTAAGGGGTTTACTGGCACTAACCCTTTGACAATTGTCACTTATCCCTGCAATCTAGGGTCAAAGAGACCAACCAAGATTAACCTATCCCAGAACAGTAGGACTATGGAGAACAAACAACCACATCGTTAATCAGCAATGTCTTCAGAAAATATTTGATCAGAGAGCTGTCAGAACTGAAATAAAGACACACTGGCCATGCTAGCACTGATCTGCACCCCTAACACTTAGAAAGTTGAAATAAGAAGAATGTAAATTTAAATCCTGTCTATGATTCAGATGGTACTCTCTTTCAAGCCAAGATGGAATTGCTTTTGACAGCAGTTCCAAAAGTAACAAAAAGTAAAGAAGTTAGAAAAACGATTCTCACATGAAGCTACCTAATACAAAATATTGTGCTATAACCTTCGACCCTATTTGAGTTCTGTTGACCACATGTTTGTTCGGGGGGGGGCAGTTTAAATAGCCAATGGGAGTGGTCTTGAAAGACAACACCAACACCTGCACCAGCTCCTGGGACTTCACCATTAATACAAACTCTCCTGGATCAAAAGGACACCAACCAACTAAAATCTGGTTTTAAAGAGCATATCTGCTCTCATGTCTCACTTTTCAACCATGTCTCACCTGTACAACCAGAGCACTTCTCTGTTCCATTCTTTCTGGCAGTTTATGATCCTTCCCATGGATAGACCCCTTTATAGGGACAATAATAACAATATATTTTTTCTCCTAGCCAGCTGCCTTCTCATCTCCCCCAAGGAACAGCTTCTTGAGGTCTCCAAGATGGCAGTAAACCAGATGACTCTTCAGCCATACCTCTTGCTTAGTGTGAGTCCACCAACTCCCAACTCTCCCCTCTCCCACATCACCCAATGCCCACAGAAAGTAGCCAGAAATGAGCAGATACCCCTTTATCCAAAGAGTCTGAAATGTTTTGTTGGAAGTGTTACCCCAGGCCTCTATTTCAAGCCCCTTTTCCTGCGAGTTGCCTCAGTCAAAACTCTACCTCTGAGAATGTCTGACAAACATTGACCACTCCCCAGGGAGGGTGAAGACCACTCCCATAGGCTATTTAAACTGCCCACCAGAGAACAAATCCTGGTTTTCTGTGGTCATTTCAGTTCTCCTTTCCCCCACTCCATGTTTTCCCAGTGGCCACCTGGGATCACTGGCATTTATTAAACCTGGTCTTCTAATATGGTCTGATTTGGTCTAATTTGGATTATTGCATTGGCAGAGAGGTTTGTCAGTCCAAAAAAAAACTTAACACAAGGAAATAGTTATTTTACCAAAATTCTCATGCTCTAGCATGAAAAAACACCAAGCAGAGGAAGAACTTATTCAGTAAAGAGATTATTCACCATTCTATTGGAAGCTACTGAAACCACAACGATTGGTTATGGGGAAGGCTCCACACCATCACTGGTGTGTACATCTTTGTCTCTCCATTAAACAATGATTGAGGGGTTTGCTGAATCTTGTGGTCAGTCTTCCCAAAGTGCGCACATTGAATAAATCTTCCTTTTCTACTTTCTACTGAGGAGAGGGAATTTGCATGGAAAACTAAGTTGAATAAAGAAGACTAGCCAGGCTAACACCAGGTGCTCTCAGAGGCTCTGAGCACTGTGCAGCTACCTTAGTATAGCTTATTGTATGATTCTGTCCCACAGTTTGAAGATGTTTGATTTTTGTTCTAACCACCTAATTCTGAATTCTATAGAGCTCACAATGCTACTTTGGAATTTCTGATTTGATATGTCAGTTTCAAATGCTCCAAATGATCAAAACACTAACAAATATGAGAGTCTCGCTTCCTTTGATATCAGGCTTTTAAATTGTTTGTCCATGTTAATAAGAAATATTCAGATTTTTATAAAAGTACTGAGTCACTACATATATATATGGAACTGTAGGTTCTTGTTCTCAACAGTATGGATGATCTGCATTGTAAGCAAGGAAAGACAAACTAAGAAGGAAGAAAGGGAGGGAGGAAAAGAGGGAGGGAGGGAGGTAGATTGGAAGGACAAGGAAAGAAGCCCAGAAACTATCCCTACCTCCCAACATTTCTTTTTTCCTTTTTCTTTGTCTTTTCTTTCTTTGTACAATTTAGTTAAAGACAGTTCATCTGAAAGTCTTGCCAAGGGAAACTGCTTGGCTGATAAAGTGCAAATGGAGTCTGAGTGAGGAATAGCCACAACCTGGCCTGTGTTATTGAGCTGAAGACAATATTTTTTTTAACAGTCTGAGTAGAAGGTAACATAAGTAACATTAACAATTTAGCTTCTCCAGGAGTAAAAAAATCCCTCATTATTTTAACAAGTTTTCTCAGCCAAGAAGTCCTCAAGGGCATTATGAAAGGACAATAACTGATGTATTTTAATATGTAAGAGTACATTCTGTAAGAGAACTGCCAGCTTTACCACCTGGGCAGAGTTCAGAAAAATGAACACAGACTGCACAATAGAGGCCAATTTCATTGATTCTCAAACTTACCAAGCCTCTTCTTTTGTCCTCTATTATGTACAGATTTGTTCTCTATTATATACAGATTTCATTTACAAACTTTTATATATACACTAATTAATTTACATCTAGATGAAATTATACATAAATATAACACAGTATTAATCATATTAAAATACAAGTATGTAGTAGGAACGAGGGGGCCTGTTTTTCATCCCAGTCACCTGGCTAGCTTAACCCCCGAAATAACCACACATAAATTGTATTAATTAAATTACTGCCTGTCCCATTAGTTTTAGCCTCTTAATGGCTAACTCTTACATCTTGATCTAACCCATTTTTATTAATCTGTGTTTACCACGAGGTTGTGGCTTACCAGGAAACATCCTAACCAGCGTCAGTCTCAGACAGGAGTTTTATGATGTCTGCCACACTGCCTTCTTTCTCCCCGAATTTAGTTCTCTTTTCCACGCCTACCTAAAGCTCTTCCCTATGTTCAGTTCCTCAGAACCACATGATGTAAGGAAAGAACCAGTTAGCACTAGTTTCTCTCTGACCTCCACACACATGACTTGATTGCATATCTATACATGTACAAACACTTGTACACACAAACACAAATGTAATAACTTGTAAGTCTACATTTAGTTCTATTATTTCTGTTGTTTTTGAAATGACACCAACATACTTTCAGTCACACTAGAGATTTTTATGTTCTGACACATAGTGTCATTGCTATTTTTCTGCATAATCACAAGCTGAAGCATGCACAGTGCAGTTTGTATTTAAAAACTGAAAGGAAAATATATGTTTGTAACTGCATTTGATCCTGAAAAGGTCCTGTAACAATTTCTGTTAGTGCATAGTGCATTGGTCTTGCTGTGCCTGGAAAACCCTTTTTCCTTGGAGACTTCCACAACCTCTGGTTTTATAATTTTTTGCCTCTTCTATTTTTTAAGTAAATCTGAGGGGAGGAGATTTAAAACTCCACATCCAACAGAGGACAAATATCCAAAATATATAAGGAGCTCAAGAATCTAGATAAAAACCCAAATGATCCAATTAAAAAATGGGAAACAGATCTAAACAGATAATTCTTAATAGAGAAAACCCAAATGGTTGAGAAACATTTAAGAAAATGGTCAACTTCATTAAGCATCAGAGAAATTAAAATAAAAATTACTTTGAGATTTCATCTTAAAACATAAAGGTTAAGATCAATAAGACATAAGACAGCTCATGCTGACTAAGATGCGGAGAAAAGGGAATACTCCTGATTGCTGGTGGGACTGCAAATTTGCACAGTTATGAAAATCAATATTGCAACAGTTCCTCAGAAATATGGGAATTAATCTACCTCAAGAATTGCCTTACTGTTCTTGACCATATACTCAAGGATGTTTTATCCTTCCACAAGGACCCTTGCTCAGCCATGTTCATTGCTGCTCTGTTCAAAAAAGCAAGAAACTGCAAACAATGAGTAGATAAGGAAAATGTGATAGATTTACACAATTAAATATTACTCAGCTCTTTAAAAAATGATATCATGACATTTGCATATAAATGGTTAGAACAATGATACAATCATTCTGAGTGAGGTAACATAGACCCAGAAAGATAAATTTGGTGTGTATTAGCTTATATGTGGATATTAGCTATTAAACAAATCACAAACAAGCTACTATATATAAATTCAACAATATTAGGCATAGAGACATAGACCAGGTGGGAGACATGGAACTCCTGCTAAGAGGAAACAGAATATATTTTAGAGGATTCCTTGGGAATTATGGGACTAGAAGGATCAAGTGTGTTGGGGTAGAAGAAATTGGTGTTTACAGAGGCTGTTTATTTAGTTCCTGGCCACCCAGGCCCAAAATAATCACACTGAAACTATATTAATTGCAATACTGCTTGGCCAATCACTTAAGGGTATTGCTAACTAGCTCTTACATCTTAAATTAACCCATCTCTATTAAACTGTGTATCACCACAAGATTGTGGCCTACCGACAAAGTACCATCCAATCTCTGTCTCCTGCAGTGGCTGCATGGTATCTCCCCAACTCTACCTACTCTTTCCTCCTCTATCTACTTAGAATTCCCACCTTGCCCTATTCTGCACTTCAATAGGTCCTAAGCAGCTTCTTTATTAACCAATGGTATTCATAATGACAGAGGGGAAACTCCCTATCAAATGGGGTTGAGAAAGGGAATGCAGAGAGAAACAGCTAGATTTTAGGATCATTTGAGGGATAGTAGGGAAAATCTAGTACAGTAGAAAAATTCAAAAATATATGAAGGTAATCCTAATGATGTTTCTAAATAACAAGAGAGCTAGAGCCCCAAGTAGCCATCTCTTGTCATCAAATCAAGATTCCAGTACTCAGACTATGTTACATTTAACTGAGTAAATGGCCAAAAAGATGTCATGGAAATACCCAAAAACCATATTGTTGCTAAGATAGTAGGTTGGGTTGCTCTCCACAAACTTACAGCAAGTTCCCATAGCTGAAGATAACATCCACACTACTCTTTGAATTGGAAGAAGTAAAGTTGGTGCCAAGTTCTACTGGTATATTTTTTAAAAGTAACAATAAAATGACCACTAATGTTATTCTGTTCTACTCATAAATAGGTACCTTATTCATCCACCATCAGAGAGGCACCCTCCTGTAGTAGATGGGAACAAATACAGAGACACACAGTCAGACATTACATGGAATGTAGAGACCTTGGAACACACAGCTCTAAATGATATGTCTCTATAAAATCCCCCTCTATGAGCTCAGGTTACTTTGATGAAGAGGAGGAAAGGAGGAGTATGGAAGCTAGAGAGAATGGAGGACACCAGGAGAACGAGGCATACTAAATCAACCGAGAAAGCTCATATAAACTCACAAAGACCAAAGCAGCAAGCACAGGGTATAAATAGGTCTGCACCATTTCTTCTGTGTATATATTATAGCTTTCAATTTAGTACCTTTCTGGAACTCCTGAATGTGTGAATGAGTGGGTCTCTGATTCTTGTGCATTTGGGAGGGGAGGAAGCTCTTTTCCCTCTGGTGCTTTGCCTTTTCCAACCTTGATATGATGGCTCTTCTTTTATCTTACTATGTTTTATTTTGTTAAAAAAAAAACTGCTGAGACAAAAAAAAATGCCATTTAGGCCTGAGTGCTCCAAATTCTCTCACTCTGCATATTTCCAAGTTGTGGGACTTAGTGTGAATTCCCACCAAATATAAGGTAAAGGATTTTTGAGCAACTAAATGATTCACTGATCTATGGAGAGTTTATGTATGTATGTATATATATGTATATATAGTCATGCATCATCTTAATGGTTTTTGTCTATTTTTAGTTTTGATTTTGGTTTCTGTGTTTTTTCTTTGGAAAGAAAGAAAAACATGAAGTTGGGTAGGAAGAAAGGTTGGAAATAGCTAAAAGAAGTTGGGGATGGAAAAAATGAAAAAACTATTTGAAACATTCTTTGTAAAATATGCATTTCCCTATTCACAATGATACTACAGTCCCAAAGCACTTATGTGGATGTTCTCTTACTTAGGAGCATTGTGTCTTCATTCTCTGCCTCTATCATTCTCCATAATTTCCAATTAGACTCTGCTCTCAAGGTATCAACTATGACCCTGATATCTCGTATTGTGACATCTGTTCCACTCAAAATATCAAAAAAAAATCAGAGCTCCTATGTTACCAAGCACACATTTTGTGGGAATAAAACACATCTGGCCTCAAGAAAGTAAGATACAATTGATTCTCACTCAAACAGGAGTGACTTTGACACATTACATGGATTCAGTTTGATTAAAATCATGTATATCCCTATAGAAACAGTTATATTTTTATATTCACTCAAGAAACAAAACATGAAGCATCAATAATTTTTATTCAAATAAATTGATTGGAACACCCTGAAGGTTGAGTAGAGCACAACAAAAATTCTTCTACAGATTTCAGATTCTATCTGATATCATGTTTTTTGGTTACTCAAAACTAGTCATCTAGTAAAAGTTAATAATTAGTAGCTTTTTGGATTTTCTTGGTAATTTAAACAAGGTTAAATAAGAGGTGAGTCATTGTGACTAAGAAGGGAAGTCAAGATAATTTTGACTTTGAATCTGGAACTCTCCACAATCTGACTTTCCACAATCAAAAGTTCTAATTAGTGAATTTTATATAATCTTTCACACAGGGAGTGACATTTTCTGAGAACTTTGTTTACACTTTCAAACAAAAGAGAAGACTCTAATTGACCTCATTTAATGTGAAGTCAGTGGAGCATTCTAATTGGTCAATTTGAGTAAGAGCCCCCATCCCGCAGTGCAGAAAATAAATCATAGAGTATTCATACTTAAATGGAAAATCTATACCACATCTCTTCCTCCCAAGGAACAGGGATCATCACATAAGAGGGGGCAGTGAGGCAATATAAGCCAGATGTTGCAGAGGACAGATAAAAAACACTATTTTTCAGATATGACAGAACACTTGTGCATTAGACCTCTCAGTGGCTGTTGTGACACATACACGAACTGCACAGATCATGTCAGCCAAAATTATTGCATAAAGGTTGGGAGAGAGTATTTAATAAAGTCTCCCTGATATCTGAGAAGCTATTGACAGTTGATATCTACTAAAAGAAAGTCAGTTTTCTTCAAGCGTGTGATTTCTCTACTAGGTTACCCCATGCTTCAGTGGCTGGTCCCACACCCCTTTACGTAATGACAGTACTAAATGGACTCGGTGTGTTAAGATAGATAGATAGATAGATAGATAGATAGATAGATAGATAGATAGATAGATAGATAAAGTAGTTCATGGAGTTGTAAGAGGTGCTGAGGATATAGGAGGAATTGGAGGGAAAGAAGTAGGGTGGATTTAATCAAAATAGGCTGCATATATATATATATATATGAAATTTTCAAATATTTAAGAAATAAAAAGAGGTCTTCAACTTTATACAGAAAAATGAAGTCATAAAATTAAAAGAAAGAAAAAAGATTTCTAGAAAATAAAACTTCCGTTGTATAAAAACAAAAGTGACGGAGTTGTTTTCCACATTTAGAGCACCTGAATTTATCACTCCTGAAAAAGACACTGGGACACAGAAATGACTTCTCCATGAGAGGAAGTATTCTTCCCGAATGCAGCACTTCAACTGCTACTCAAGATCCAGTGAATGGTCCTAGACCCATGTAAATACAGGCAGCACTAAACAGACTCAGTGGGTTTACAAAGAAGAGAACAGGAAGTGGAGAGCGAAAATGGTAGGAGACAGTAGGAGTTAGAGAGTGCTGTCATGCAGTCTATCAAAGACCCTTTATATGATTATATAGAATTCTCAGACAACAGAAAGTACATAAGAATTTAAAAAACATATCTCAGTGTGTTTCTCAGATAATGTGAACTGTTAGACTCGTGGAGGTCATGGAAGTTTGTAATTCATTGATAGGGTAAAATTAAGTATGTCATGTTTGCATGCTTTCCCAACTTTTCTATCTACAGTAACGTAAATTTGAGCCATCTCAATTCAAGGTGAGTTATTGTGTCATTTTTTGACCAGGTTGAGTGATTCAAGAGCACATTTTCATTATCTTATTTTCCTTCTCTTTGTAAATAACCATGGCTCCAGGAAAGAAGAAGAGAACTCAAAACCAGCATTAGACATAAAAGAAAAATGTTTCTGTTGTGAAAATTTTTTATCAATATAGTTTACTTGTGCTGTTGTATTGAAGGGTCTTATATCAGGAAATCCAATAGTCTAAAAAATAATATAATTTTATAGCAAGAAATGTATTTCTTTTCTAAAAGAACTCACTTTACTTTTTCAGTGATAGAATTGTTTTCCAACCACATACATAAAGTCAGAAAATCAAACAAAATCATTTTTTATTGACATTTCTTTAGAAAATATATGAAACAGAGTGAAACAGATAGAATCATGCAGAAGGATAAAGGGTAATGTGTAAAAATATATTTAAAATAAAATATTAATAATTAATTTAGCTCAAAAAATATGACCAATGATCAGACCAAAACAGTATTCACAAAGAAAAGGAAAGGGTCATTCAAATTTTCAGTGCTTATGAGAGAACTTAAGACTTCAATAGATATTCAAGGTTCTGAGTCACACACTAAACAATGAAACTCCATTAAAATTTATGTTAAGTAATTATTTCAAACACATGTTTCACATTTTTTATTTATAGTTTACTGTGATTCTGAACCTAGTCATGGTTTGTCATTGTCTTCAATTTCTTTGGTAACTAGATTTCATTATCTTAGATCTGATTTTGTGATAGCATTGGAGGTTTCCTTTAGGAGCCCACAGGGCTGTACTCATAGTTTTTCCTTAATATTTCTGCTTTGAGAAAAAACAGTTTTTTAATTATATGTTTTGTTAAGTCCAAATAATTATAAGAAAGAAAGGAAATATACTGAAACTCTAATGCCATCATTATTCCATAATTTATTACTGATACATGGTGAAAATATGTACAGTAGCCTGGTTAAATTTTAAAATTAATAAAAATTGGCAGCCTAATAACAATTATGTCAATAACAGCAATTTAAATATTTTATTTTTCATTGTAATTATATGTGTTCTTTTCTGCATGTGTAGGAGTATATGCACCTGGATATAACTCTCTGATGAGGCCAGAAGAGGACATTGGCTCTGCCTGAAGTGTCAGTTACAAATGTTTGTGAGTTATCCAACATATGTAATAAGAAACAAAGTTTAGCTATAAAAGCAATATTCACTCTTCATTACTGAGCCATCACTCCATCCCCTTAAATCCTAGTTATAATAATATTCTAATATATGAATAATTTTACTAGTCTTCCATTTTGCATGAGGTTGACCTGATGCAATAAAATAGAGTAATAGCTAGATCAGCTACAATAGCAGTAGAGATGTCAACAGACTATCATCCAGGAATCAAGTTATATTCCTCTTGGCCCCTAGAGGGACATGACCTTTGAAGTGACAGAGTATACAGGATGTGAAGACTATCTGAAGACAGACACCACTGATAACCTTTATGAGTGAACACATGGATATGGTGAAACTTCTTGGTGATGTAACTTTTTAACTGCTTATGCTTCTACTACTTCTAATTCATGTTCTGCTAATTGATTCCTATAAACTCATTGGTTGGCCAAGTTGGAATTACATATCAATATCCTGTTAGTATTTCCTTGATGCCCCATCTTGAATGAACAGACCTTTGTTTATGACTCCTCAACAAAAATAAAGCCAAGACAATTAAAGTATATTTTAGGAAAACTAAAACACTATCATTTATAAAACTTAACTCAATCTAAAATACAAATCTGTAATGATTATTTTCTAAATAGGAACTCATTTCCATAATGTTCTTCTGAAGTATTATAATAATGAAAATTTTTCTTCCCAACTATATGATATCAGAGCAGAAATTTTCTCTCACAAGAGATATTTGCATTCTCATCAATCTGCCCTGTGCTCACTCGTTCACAGGCTTTGCATTCGATAACCTTTGTCCTCATTGTCATTTCCCATTAAGAGATTGGTTATGTCACTGTCACTCCATGACTCCTCACTGTCATTTTACTGCTGAAGTTCATTATTTCTAATTGCTATTTTATGCCATTCTTTGATCCATCAGTTTTTAATGTTCTACTTAATTGACTCTTTTGTTTAAATGATGTGAGGAAAACTACAGATAAATTTATCATTTATTTGATGAGATCTGATACAAGAATGCTTAATTTGATTGTACCATTTCCTGGATAGAAAAAATAAGGGAATATTTTGTGTATTCTATTGACATGTCTATCATAAATAAGTTATCCTATGACCTTCTTGTCTTCAAAAATTTTGGAAGCAGTAACAGCATTCTGGGTTTGTGTGTTGTAACCTGCTGTATTATGGTCCTTGCTGTTTTAATCTGAAACATTTCACTCTTTAAAAATAATGTCTTTAGTGTCTGTGTTAACATTAATATATATATTATATTTTATCACAATATGGCAGCAGACTATCATCCAGGAATCAAGTTATATTTCTCTTGGCCCCTAGAAGGACATGAGCTTGAAGGTGACAGAGTATACAGGATGTGATGTATATGTCATATATGTATATATGTGTAAAGTTTTTGCTATACAAAAGAACAAAAAATATTTTTAGAGATCAAATTTCTATAGCATTTGCTGCAATCTTTTTCATAAATTCATTTTATAATATTTATTGAATTATCAGTGTGTTCAATGTATTATTACAAGTCCTGGGTATTGAGAAGTATAAAAAGCAAAGTCTGTGACACATAAGTAAAAAGATTAACAAAATATATTAGGAAAATCCCAAGTACTATAAAGAAACAAAGGAAGGAGACTGTGGAGTAAGAAAATTATCTTATGAAATGATAGGTAAGAACAAGGTTTTAAAACATAAAGAGGAATATATTGCTAAATTACTTTAAATGCAATTAAAATGATACATTATTTTTTCATGTCAATAATCTAAATCATGATAGATCATGATAGATTAAAATGTACCAAGTAGATCATAAAGTCAATAGCTTTGTTCCTCCTTAGGAAATTTATTTATTTATTTGTTTATTTATTTATTTATTGTTTTTATTGAGCTATATATAATTCTCTGCTCCCTTCCCTTCCTCTCCCATCCATTTCAACCCTCCTCCATGGTCCCCATGCTCTCAGTTTACTCAGAGGATTTTGCTTTTTTTCTATTTCCCATGTAGATTAGATACATGTATGTCTCTCTTAGTGTTTTCTTTGTTGTCTAGGTTCTCTGGGATTGTGAATTGTAGGCTGGTTTTCTTTGCTTTATGTCTAAAAGACATTTATGAGTGAGTACATATGATATTTGCCTTTCTGGGTCTGGCTTACCTAACTCAATATGATGTCTTCTACATCTATCTATTTGCCTGCAAATTTCAAAATAGCATTACTTTTTTCTGCTGTGTAGTACTCCATTATGTAAATGTACCACATTTCCTTATCCATTTTTCAGTCGAGGGACATTTAGGTTGCTTCCAGGGTCTGACTGTGACAAACAATGCTGCTATGAACATAGTTGAGCACATGTTGTTTTGATTTGCATTTCTCTGATGACTAAAGATGTTGAGCATGTCCTTGAGTGTCTTTCTACCATTTTAGAGTCTTCTGTTGCGAGTTCTCTGTTTAGGTCTGTATCCCATTTTTAAACTGTATTATTTGCTCTTTTGATGACCAATTTCTTGACTTCTTTATATATTTTGGAGATCAGACCTCTCTCCTATGTGGGGTTGGTGAGGAACTTTTGCCATTCTGTAGGCTACCATTTTGTCTTGTTGACCATGTTCTTTGCTTTATAGAAGCTTCCTAGTTTCATGAATTCCCATTTATTAATTGTTTCTTTTAGTTTCTGTGCTACTGGGGTTATATTTAGGAAGTAGTCTCCTGTGCCAATGTGTTCAAGTGAACTTTCCACTTTCTTTTCTATGAGGTTCAGTGTGGTGGATTAGAGTATTTGATCCATTTGAACTTGAGTTTTGTGCATGGTGAAAGATATGGACCTATTTTTGTTCTTCTACATGTTGATATCCAATTATGCCAGCACCATTTGTTGAATATGCTTTTACCATAGAAATTCCTACCACCAGTAGCCTTTAAATTACCTGTCCACTTGGACATGGCTTCTTTTACTACATATGTCGTTGCAAAGCACATGCCTGCCCTCTTTTCTGGCTTCAGGATTCTGTTGCTCTTTCCTGTCCGAGCAGAGGATTGTGATCTGTGAGTCTAACCCTAAATAAATAACTCTCTATTATACTCAATTCTGAGATAGTATGGGATTTCTTTTAAGTGTCCTTCATCTGGCATCCCATGTGGATCAAAACTTCACACCTACCAAGTAAATCAGCTTAAAGGTCTAAATGGTTCACAGCCCAGAAAGTATCCAACCCCAACCCACTTGACTTGCTTTTACCTACTAAGCAGTTTTTTATAAAACCCACAGCGGCGCTAATTGTGTGTGGCGACTTGGAAATTTCGCAAGCACATGCACACCTCCACGCCCCCACTGCTACATTCCCTGGAGTGGTTCCCTGATGCGGTTCCCTCTGTGTGGCAACTTGCACAGCTTTCAGTTTTTGCTCCCTGCCCATGAGTTCTGGACTTCTTGCTCTGTGTACGGAATGGTTTTAATTATTTAATTTGTCAAACACAGCATTTTTTTCAGTATTTAACCAGCATCAAGGCAAGAAAGCCAAAGCGGCTCAGGACTGTTCCTGGCACCAGGTTCCACAACACCTGCTGGACAATAAAAATTATTACACCTAAGGCAATTTACCTGACCTCATATCAGGTAATATTTTCTTAATTAATAAATCAATAAGCTTGAAAGCATACAGACAACATAACCATTGAAACTTTAGTAACTTTTTTGCTAATACTATGAATTGTATTCTACAAGGCTTATTATTGTGATACATCCATTTAATGGATATTGGACCTCAGTTTTTTTCTTCATATTATATTCTTAAGAAAATGGTTTGATAACAGAGCCAAGTGTTGTGGATTAGGTCGGTATGATAAACAACCAAGCCAGTTCAAGAAGAACAGTTATATTTTAATGGTTAAAAAGGGGAAACTCACGCTATAAGAGTAGGAGGTCTGACATCCTATCTGTCTGGTGGGCACCATGCAGAGAGAGAGCGGGCACCTGGGTCCTCCCAGTTTTTTTTACATGGACCCCAGGTAGCCACACCCTAACTAAATGTGATTGGTTGTTAGAGTTTCTCCATCAGCCAAGAATGAGACACTTTTAGAAATGATACAGTCTTTACAGACTAATAATGAACACCTAGTTAACAATATTAATACCATCAAAAATCAAAAGTAACCTGAAAAAATAATACTATTGAAAAGGGTAACATTAATTTAACAGACAAAATAGAATCCAGTCAAAGAGTACTGAGAAACTAACTGAAAGAATTCATACTGCTAAATTTGACAATCAAAATCTGTTAAAAAGTTATGATAGGTTAGCAGATATAGTATCTCTCCAGGAAGGCAATCTGCATGATATCCAAATAAAGTCCAAGGATGAGATGTTGTCTTTAAAGGAAAAACTCTAGAACTTTAAATCACATGTGAAGAATGAGGACTAGAGGCTAGGTGTCTCAATGAAATCACTAGAAATATGTACAGGCCAGGAGATTCAGGCTTTACAAAAGACAGTAGTAAAAATATTTGAAACGATTGAGGAAATTATGGAAGTTGATAAGCATGGAAAGACGGTAAAAGGACAGGACTCAACATCACCAGTAGCTATCAGAGATGACTTTCCAAGGGTTTTAGCTTCCTACTCTGTAATCTACTCTGACAAAGCATCAATTTCTTAAGGCCCAAAAGAATCCAAAGAAAGTAGGTGGATACTTATAGGAATGAATGATCTAAAAGAAATTAAGCAAGCTGTCATAACTTAGTGTTACATTCCACATTTGTTAGGGAGATGATAATGATATGGGCATCTAGCATTAAGGCAACACCACAAGCCTGGCTTCAGTTAGTTTCAGCAGACCTGGATGATGGGCCTCAACTGATGTTTAAATGTTATTTAAGGAAAGAGGCTAAAATTTTAGAACACCAGGGAAAAGCAGAAGGCCTTGAGACTTCCTAAGATCAAATTCTTTGTGAGGGCACGTATGCTAACCCACAGGTTCAAGCTCTTTATGATGAACAAATCTTGTCCCTATGCCACAAAGCAGCATTAAATGCTTGGGACAGGATTCAAGATCCAGGGAAATAAATTGAATCATATGCCAAGGTTAAACAGGGTCAGAGAGAACACTTTAGTAACCTTTTTACAAATATTAACTAAGGCTTTACAAATAGGAGTAACAGATCCAGATGCTAGACAAGTACTTATTCAATCTTTGGCTTTTAAAAATGCCAATTTAGAATGCAAAAAGATGCTTGGGCCTTTTAAGGTTAGATCAGCACCTATGGATGAATGGCTCCTGTGTACAATGAACATTGAGACATTTGACTATAATACTGAATTTGGGTAAGAGAAGCAATTTCCAAAGTCATGAGGAGACATCAAAATGCCAAATGTTTTAATTGTGGTAGAATAGGACATCTGAGAACAGATTGTAGACAAGGAATTCCTAAAAATAATATAACTTCTGGGAATGGCAAAAATAGGAGGACTCAGCCTTCAGGTATCTGTAGAAGATATGGCAAAGCCCATCATTGGACCAATGAATGCATATTAACAAGAGACAGATAAGGCAGCCTAATACCATTGGCAAACTCCTTGGGGGGGTCCTCTAATAGGACCCCAAGTCAAAAGAGGTCTAGTCATTCCCAGTCACTGTGGAAGACATGTCTCACCAAGAAAATTTAAAAAATCTAGAGCCTTCTGAAAAGACCATACTGTTCCAGATGATGGAATAAACATGGAGGATAAATCAAAAATTCCAATAGTAAATAGGAAACATATATTTTGACAGAATTCTATAAATGATCAAAGAACAAAGCTAAAAGTGCATATAAATGGCATTGTAATTGTGTGTTTGATTGACATGGGTGCAGACGTGAGTATCATTACATCCAAATTGGCCTCTTCAAGAGATAAATGTTCAATTACTAGGAATTGGAACCCTATCTCAAGTGAAACAAAGCATGAGATAGGTAGACTGCATAGGGCCAGAAGGACAGAGAGGAAAGCTGAGGCCATATGTGGCTAATATTGCAGTGAATTTATGGGGTTGTGACCTGCTGCAGCAATGGAATACCCAGATTAATGTCCCTGCAGTTCCAGAAACACATAATTCTGAGAAGAATATTAGAAGGTACTGTGCACAAAGTTCACCAGCCATTCTGGCTGTACAAGAACACAAATCAATTAGCAAATCTTTAGAGGTACCAAAGCCCCACCTTTAAAATGGTTAACTGAAAAAAACAATCAGGTGAAATAGTAGTTGTTAACAGAAGACAAACTAAAGACTTTAGAGCAGCTGTCAACAAGGTAATTTAACTTATGGACCCTCTACAATCTGAAATTCCTCTGCCTTCTCTATTACCAAAAGGATGACCTCTTATAGTGAATGATTTAAAAGATTGTTTCTTCACTATACCTTTACAAGAAAAGGAAAGAGAAAATTTTACCTTTATACTACCTGCTTGTAATAATTCTCAGCCTACTAGTAGATACCAGTGGACAATCCTTCCACAGGAAATGCTCAATGGCCTCACGTGATGCCAATACTTTGTAAGTCAGCCATTGGAAATAATACAAAAAAAAATCCTAAATCTATAATTTACCACAACATAAATGACATTTTGCTATCTGATTCTAACATAGATACTTTTGAAAGAATGTTTGAAGAAATACAGAATATTTTGCCAAAATGGGGATTACAAATTGCTCCTGAAAAAATACAGAGAGGAGATTCTGACAATTACCCAGGTTATAGAATAGGTTTACAGAACATTAGAACACAAAAGGCACAAATTAGGAGAAACCAGTTGTAGACTTTTAATGACTTTCAAAGATTGCTAGGAGAGATTTCCAGTCTACGACCAGCTGTTGGGATAACACCTGATCTAATAATTCATTTAAACAAAATGTTAGATGGTGATAAAGACTTGAATAGTCCCAGAGAATTAACCACTGAAGTAGAAAAGTAATTGACAATTGTTGAGGAGAAATTATTGGAGGCACATGTGGATAGAGTGAATCCAAATCTTAATTGTATTCTAGTCAATTTGCCTTCCAGAATTTCTCCTACAGGAATTTTAATGCAGAGGGATGATATTATAATGGATCTTTTTACCACATAAACCAAGTAAAAAATTAAAAGCTTATGTGGAAAGAGCCTCTGAATTAATTTAAAAAGGTAAATTGAGACTTCATCAATTAGCAGGTATAGATCCAGCAGAGATTACAGTTCCTTTTAATATTGATGAAATAAAAACGTTATGGGAAGACAATAAACCATGGCAAAGAGCTTGTGCTAATTTAATTTTTGGAGAAATTAATAGCAAATATCCCAAAAGCAATAGACTTAACCTTATAAAGAGAATTTCTCGGATTCTTCCCCAAACTGTATTGATGCTTCAATAACTGGAGTCTGTACATTTTATACAGATGCAAGTAAATCAGGAAACACAGGTTACAAATCAGAAGAATTAAGTAAGGTGGAAAAAAGCCCTTATAATTCTGTCCAAAATGCAGAATCATATGCTATTCTCATGGCACTAAAGGATTTTAAAGAACCTATTAATATAATTACTGATTCACAATAGGCAGAAAGAGTTGTTTTGCATATTGAAACTGCTGAATTCATACAAGACGATACAGAATTGACTTTAATATTCATACTGGTTCAGGATATAAACAGGAATAGGCTTTGTCCCATATACATAACACATATCTGAACTCATATGGGTCTTTCAGGTCCTCTAGCACAAAATAATGTAAAAACTGATCAATTACTGTTTGGAAATGTGTTGAAGGCTTCAGAATTCCATAAGAAACATGATGTCAATAGCAAAAGTTTAAAGAAAGAGTTTTCTATTACATGGCAACAAGCTAAGGATATTATACAGAGCTGTCCTACTTGCTCTGTCTATAACCAAACACCACTACCTGCTAACCCAAAAGGTACTCAAAAAATGAAATATGGCAGATGGTTGTGTTCAACTTTGCAGAATTTAGAAAATTAAAATATGTACACAACACCACTGACACTTCTTCAAGTTTTCAGTGGGCAACTGCTTTAAGCTCAAAAACGGCTTATTCAGTAATCACAAATTTATGAGAAGTTATGACCATCATGAGCATACCTGCACAAATTGAAAGAGAGAATGGGCCACCATATGTCTCTAAGAAAATGAAACAGTTTTTTTACTTATTATAATATAAAGCATAATATAGGTATAACACACAATCCTACAGGTCAGGCACTTGTAGAGAGATCAAATTGAACTAAAAGGATATGTTAAACAAACAGAAGGGGATGGAAAATACCCCCATAAATAGATTACATAATGCTTTAATAACCTTGAATTTTCTTAACACTAGTGAGAAATGGACACAGCAGCAGAGAGACACTGGATATTAGAAAAGTCTTCTGAATTAAATCAGCCAGTGTATTTCAAGGATATGTTGACATCACAATGGAAGCCAGGAGGTGTGCTGTGTTGAGGAAGGGGTTTTACTCGTTTCCACAGAGTAATAAAAATTATGAATAGCATCAAAATTAATAAAGATTTCTTTGAAAAAGAAATCTCTTGAGAAAGAGAAATGACAGCTCATCCACATCAGTGACAACCATACAGGTGGTAAGGAAAACATATAGGGTTGGGGCAGGGTTCTGCTCTTGTCTTTACAGGAAAATACACATCTTCAAATATTCAAAAGACCCTGGATGTTTGGATGCTGACAGAAGGAAAAATAACTACCCAGTAAGGATCATCAAAAAAATGAATATGACTTATAATGACAGGGGATCAAAACATATACAATATATGAATATATAGATCTGGTGTTGGAATTGGAAATGGCTCTGTCCTTCTCTAAATCCAAGCATGTTGTTACAAGAAAAATTCAGAGTTTTTGACTCATGTCAAGAGCCTTCTGGTATGGGACACAAAGAAGATAGAATTTACTGTCATACCTTTCATTGAATATATATGTCTGTATATATCTATATAAATAATGTTTAAGTTTTCCACAATGAACAATTAATTTTTCTGCAGTAATCTTTGAAGTTTCCAGGAAGAAGATGGGGCCCCACAAACAACAACTCCACCTTATTGATATGGCATTATGATAGCACTACTATAAGACCTGTTTTGGGTACCAGCTGCTCTTGTTTCCAACTTGGTTAGCAGAAATGGTGTACTTTTTTACAACTTTCTGGCCACAACTTCAAATAGGGACCTCAGAAAAAACCCTACCAAATACTCAAAAGACTATTGCAATTATACCAGACAGTTATCTTGACACTTAAGCATCATTTTACTTTCACAGGCTCCTATAGAAAGGTCTTCTCCCCCATGACAGCTAAAAGTAATTCTAGAAGATGATGTCCCTTCACCCAACAAAGTTTGTACTCAGGGTTAGGGACATCATTTAGGTGTTGATTATAATTGGTATAGGGCTGGGGCTTGGGGAGAATATTATGCAGGATCAGGGATCTCCTTGCAAAAAAAAGAAAGGAAATTGGATGGGATAATAGATTACTGTGAGCTTACTCACACTAATAATAATAGTGAGTAATAGAGTGAATACTTATGAGCTATTATTTATAGGCAATTTACATTGGTATAGATTCTTGCATATTGATACAAACTTAAATTATTGGTGTAGGAGGGTCTTCTGTATTTGTATTACTTTCATTGGTTAAATAAAGAAAACTGCCCTGGCCTTTTCATAGGGCAGCCCTTAGGTGGGTGGAGTATATAGAAGGGAATGCTGAGAGAAGGCAGTATGGCAGATGCCATGCTTCTCCGGCCCAAGATGGACACTGGTTAGACTCATGCTGGTAAGCCACGACCCCATGGTGATACACAGATATTTAGAAATGGGTTAAACAAATATGTGAGAGTTAGCCAATAAGTTCTTACTACAAATTGGCGCAGCAACCTGATGTGCTAAATCCACTTAAAAACCTGAGAGGGCTTAAAAAGTAGAGAGAGAGAGAGAGTTTGACACAGCTTTTTGCTGTTTGTGTGCTACACAGAGATTTCCTGGCTCGGCAATAGCAACAGGAAAAAAGTTGCACCATTTAAAACTAGGCTTCCTGGGCCCTGCCGCTGGTGCAAACTCCAGCTATGGAGCATTTGTGGGCCCGGATGTTTGTGTGCCTGCTCCCGATCGGGAAGAAAGTAGCTGAGACCATGCCATGGCTCAGCTCTTCCTGCCTGGGCAGACCGCAGGATCAGGCTTAGTCAGGCGGGAGAGCATGATGGATTTCCACAGCCATACACAGAGATGTTTTGCGCACTGTGGCTCAGAGGTACAAAGCGGCTCTGCCATGTTGGACTGGGCGGAGCAAGCAGGTAGTACCTATATTTGACCTGGGATTGTGGCAGTTTAGATTCTTAAGAGTTTAGCATTTTAAAAGCGCAAAGCAAAACTGTTCCTGGACAGTAAAGAATTACAGATTCACAATAGGACAGATTCAGACATAAAAGACCTCTAAATGAGTCACAGTGTTGGATGGCTGTATGTAGGCTTGGGAGATAAAAGAAAAGGAGTATAGAGAATCAAAGTTAATGCTTAAAATAAAAGGGTAAAGTCTTTAAAGAGACAGACTACAGATAATTATAGATTAAAAGAAATAAAAATAAGCCATGTAAAAATGGAAAATTCGCAGAATGTCTGGATTATATATTTTATTGTGTTTTCTTTGAATTTTTCGACTGTAATGGAGCTAAGTACAGAGAGAAGTTTCATTGTCTGGGCTGCTAAGCTAAACCAGCATGTATATTATGAAGTTATTATTACTTCAAAATTTGGGTCTAAGGTTATGATGCTTTGGAAGAGAGGATCTTCTTTTGATTTCACAGAGGATGAGACCCTGTGTATTCCTTCTACACCAATGTGTAGGCTAGAGCTAATGGGCCAGGCAGTATTTAAATGAATACAGTTTCTGTGTAATTATTTTGGGTACCGGGAGCCGGACAGAACAAGGGGCCCTGCTCCAGGAACCAGGCACCAGGAACACAGCCCGCATGCTTCTTACTACAAATTATATTGAAATTGTTCCTAATTTCATCTACGATAGTTGTATATCTAGGAAAATTTATTTTGTCATATTTTATGCATGTATGCCTCTACCTCTGTTTAAGACATTTTGTATGTTGATACAATTTCAGGTTATAGTTATCATATTGCAATATACATTTCTATCTCTGATCAAGATACTTATACATTGTTTACATTTTGAGATCATTGTCCTCATTTGTTTCACAGTTGTTTAAAGATTGTTTAATATTCTAATATGAAGGCTTAATCTTTTCGTTATATAAGTATTAAGATACATAGGTCAATAGTCATCTATGTTTGTCATACTTATAGTTAGACTAAGGTTCCGTAGATACATAGAGATTGTATTCTGCATAGATAGGTAATCTTCAATCACTTCAAAGAGCTGTAGAATATGGCATTTAAATAACTTAGGGTTCTATTGAAGTGAGACACAATTGCTCCTGGCAGTACCAATCTATTCCCGAGAGAAGGTTGAGCACCAAAGACACTCCACTTGGAGCTTGTTTTCTTCTGGCAAAACTGGCCTTTGAGCAAGGAACTGCCCATGCATCGACCACTGACAAAATGCTGGATGTCTGGATAGGACAAGTAGGATGCAAGAAAAAAGACTGTCAAATCTTGCCAAGACAAAGTAAGATGGCTTTGAAAATTTTACTGCCTCTGAAAACAGTCAGTCAGTTATTCTAGGCCTTAGTCAAAGTTGGTTGCCCCAATGTTGCAAATGAGAGTTTGGTTGATTGCCCAGGTATCCAGTTGTCTCTGTCATTTGTTCCACATTTTGGAAGTTGCTTGATTACACTTCCTGCTTACTCAAGTAATATTATTTCCGTTATTTGGTCTTCGTTCGAGTTGATGACTACATAGTTGTAGTTACATTCCCCTCATGACTTGGCCAAATTATTTATTATACAAGACTTAAAATCATTAGGATAGAATAATTATTGAAGCATTTATTACATGTTTCTTGCTTGATATTGTTTATGCTGGTTTTAATTCTAATTTTTATGTCTGATATTTGTTCTTATTGCATATAAATTTGTATTAGGCTTAGAACTTTCTTATTTAAACAAAAGGGGGAGTTGCTGTAGGAATTCCTACTGCCTGTATCCTTTAAGTTCCCCACCCACTTGGGTGTGGACTCTTATGCAGTATATGCCACTATAAAGCATGTGTCTGGCCTCTTTTCTGGCTGTGAGATTTGGTTGCTGTTCCCTGTTCCAGCAGAGGATTTTGATCTGTGAGTCTGCCCCTAAATAAACAACCCTCAATTATACTCAATTCTGAGCTAGTGTGAGATTTCTTTTAAGTGTCTTTCTTCATGCTTTCTTTTTTTCCATTTTATGTTTTTGCTTCCTTGTCAAAAACCAGGTGTTCATAGGTTTGTGGATTTATCTGGGTCTTCGATTCAGTTCCATTCGTCCTCCTATCTGGTATGCCAATGCCAGGCTGTTTTCAGTTCTGTAGCTCAAATAGAGTTTGAAGTCATGGATTGTGATGCCTCTAAAAGTTTGTTTATTACACAGGGTTGTTTTGGCTATCCTGGGTTTTTTGCTTTTCCATGAGAAGTTGAGTATTGTTCTTTTGAGGTATAACAGGTGGCATTTAAATAAACACACTCTACACCTGTTTTATACTCCAAAGTAAACAAAATGTGCTAAAAAACCAACTTTTTGCATGCTATTGTCATGACCATGTAAGCTATACATACATGTGTATGTGTGTTACATTGTAGTAACTATGATATAAAACCACCTTTTTTCTCCCTCTCATATGTTATTATATCCCCCACACTGCAGTACATCCTTAGTCCTAAAAGATTGGACACATCTAGTTGCTCTTCATCTAATGAAGTAGAACAGCACCAACCCCTCCAGGAAGCCTTTTTCCTTCTGAGTTTACTACCTAAACAATCACAATACCACTGAACACAATTATAAAAGGATATTGGAATTACAAAGTTTTAAATAAAATTTTAAACTTAATATAAATCAAAGTACAGCACTCAGACCAAAGGATGTCCCTCCATTTACAGAGCCTGCTTAAACTATTCCAGCAACATTTTTTATTTCAGTTTTCACTCTGGGAGATTTACATACATTTTGTTCTTTATATTCTTCTCATTAAGTCCAGAGAGCATCAGAATTCCCCTCTCAGCCTTTACTTCATGCCTCTCTTAAGTCTCTGCCATACTAGCTCCTTTGTGCTCATGTCTACTAAAACAAAATGTTCTCCCCTCCTTGGATTCTCAAATTTCTGTCTGGGAACACTTCAGCATAGGCCGAGAATGCCCTTAAATAAACAAAGATGCTTATAAAGAAGCTCACTAAATTCTGTATTCTCTCGTGTTCAATTTTCTGTAATGTTATCTTAATAAATTTAAAATTTATAAGCCTTATCTTTATAAATAATACTTTTTTAAATTTAGAAAACTGTGAGTTTCCTAAAAATTAAAAAAGTATTATTTTAAACTTTGTGGATATTTTTTTGCAATATGTAAGCTGAGTCTATCTTTGACTGGAAAAAATTCTTCACAAAACAAACAAAATTCAAGAGAAAATTTGAGCAATATTGACATAATTTTATGTCTCCTCCTAAATACAATTTTAAATTTTTAATAAATAAAAATTATTGTGATAAATAAACTAATATGTATACTCTAAGAACTATGGGAGAATTTTCCAGTGGTTTAATAGACATAATTTATTTCCTTATCATGAACTTCTATAACCAAAAAATTTCAGAGTAAAAAGAAGAAAATTCAATATAACAGTGAGCAGCAAAATGTAATCAGTTATGGGGTTAAAATCTTATTTTTAATGTAATTTCCCTGGAATAATTCCTTTAAAGTAATTTGATCGTGAAACATAACACACATATAACTGCATAAATTTCAAGTCTTTTAACTTTGAGCAGAAATAGAAACTGATGAAAACTTTCATCATTTTGGTTTTTCTAAGGCAAGCACATTAATTTTCTTTAAGAAATGTCTAATAGTGCATAGCTGTTGAATATGGAAATAGAAGAGAACTTATCCCTCCACTGCAGACAGGATAACTTCATACAGGGGGATACAACTCTATAAAGTAAGAATAATTAAATCCAACATCATTATAATTAATTAGAACTAGAGAAAATAGCTTCCCAGTAGAAAAGAATTATTCAGTACACATCTTCCTGAAAATATTTTCACACTCTGATCCCTGAATAGATCTAAAGGTAAAGCAAAATAATTACCACATTGTACCTGATGCCAAACCTGAGAAAGAAAAAGCTCAATAAATTTTGCAAAAGCATTCAGAGGAACTTCAGCTTTTAATTTAAATTTATTTCCCACCTTCCTCATTCCAACCCATTTCTAACCATGATTATTTTTAGATAAAATTATGTGATATACTTCTTGGTATTCTCAATTCCTGATCTTCACACTTCCAAATTGCTTTCCAAACTTCTGCCAGACTAATTTTCATAGGGCAGTAGTTCACAACATTGCAGCCTCTGACCAAGGATCCAGGATGTTTGATTTCACTGCCACCACTCATCAAAATCTAGTACCTACATGGAAGGTTGCTATCCCATTGAATTCCACATGGTTCTTCCCTCTTCTCCAAAGTGAACCATTAACCCACTCAATCCAGACTTCATTTGGCAGCCATATCATTATCCACCAGTGTGCTTGCTCCTTTATGGACTACTAAGAGACATTCCTGGCCCTGTAAGAAAACCTCATCCAGTTCTCGGATGCAGCTTTTGTATTCTCTTAGCAAACACATGCAGGTGGAATCATGTGTCTTTTAAACAAATATTCATTTTTTCCGTTTATTTCCCATTGGGTACAGTATCCCCAAATTTAGTTAAGTAGCATGTTTTACACTTCTGACCTGACAGTGTTTCATCAATTTAGACAATGTTTAGAGAAACACCAGTCCTATCACTTACTCTCATTTCACTTTGTGGATAAACTTTCATCATACTTTGGAGAAAGCAGAAGCCAAGGAGCAAAGCCCTGCAGCTAAGTCATCCAGGTCTCTGTGTTTATACTATCTTTCAACATTGCTTTCTTTAATCTACTATATTCTTCCCATTCAGTAGCTCTGCCTATTTAACATCATCAATAACTCCTGGTTCTTTCAAGGTTTAAAAAGATGAATTAAATAGTCTCAGCAGTTTTCCTCAAGAAAAATAAACAAATGAAAATCTAAGCCTGCTTTTTCTTCCAGTTTTTAACTATTCATTTAAAATTTAATAATCACAAGTATCCCACACCTCCCTCAACCTGGCTGCTCCATTAGAATTTATTTATGATGTCGTTTTTATATAGACCACTTTTATGTACTTATTATCATATCAGAATGATGAGAGTTAACCACTAAGAATCACAGTATTCCACAAAAGTTTTGAGTCAGAGGCAGTGGGTGACTCCAACAAAACAGTATTTTTGGAAGCAATACAACAGTTGCACTTGTGAAGTCAAATCTGTTGTAACTATGTGCACAAGACCAATATGAGATGAAACCAGACAAAATGCCTGCATGGATATGGAAGAGGGTAAAATGTCCAATCCTTAGCTGAGCAGCTTTTGGCAAGTGATGGCTACTTGGAGAGAGTGAGACCAATTTATTTTAGGATGAAGTCCCTACAAGCCTACCCCTACACCAGAAGATGACCTGAACACACATACTGGAAGTGCTGAGTGGGCTCACTGGGTATGGAGCAAGGGAGAACTCATGAGTTTGGGACAGAACAGTCAAGTGGGGGGAGAGAAGAATTACAGTGGAGGGAATAGGATTAAACTTGATAATTTAATTTTTTAAATTTTAGTGTTGAAATTATAATATAATAATAATTCTTTTTTCCCTTTTCTCCCTTCAAACCTTCCCATACAGTCCTCCTGTTCTTCAAACACATGGCCTCCTTTTCATCAATTGCTATTGCATTCATGCATGCATATATATATATATATATATATATATATGGGAGAATATATATTAATAAATATAAATTGTTTATTATGTGTTCCTTATATGCAAGATTTTTATTAAGTTATTGGAAAATACTAAAAAGTTTAAATTCATATTTTAAAAAGGCATCGTAAAATTGAGCAAGTTAAGTACAGTCACCTGTTTTGATACCATGTAGTTTTCTCTATATTTGTTATTTGCAACTTTAACTTATTTAGTGGATTATTCCATTATTTTCCCCATTGTAATGCTATAGTTAATGCAAAGACTTATTATTTTTAACTACACTTTTTGTTTCTATTATACACAAAGTTCCTGGGTTTGTACTTTGGATATGATGGATGTTTATTAATACTTGTCAAGTCAATAAGTATCAAATAAATATATACATTAAAATATTTAGTGTATCACATTTATGATTAGTACTTGATTTTATAAGTTTTAAAAATTAGCCAATGTTACTTGAGAATATATGATGCAATTTTAGTGTTACAAAAATAACAGTTTTGATTTTTAAGGCATTATTTCTACTTTATGGTGGCAGTATTGTAAATCATGACATAACAGAAATATTTCAGATATGAGTATTAATATACTCTCCTTAAACTAAGGTATGAACTAATTTTTAAAATCTGAAAACTCAATGATCACTTTTATTGGAATAAAAGCTTTTATTGTAAATGCATACAATGGTAAATAAAGTCAACTCTAGTATAAGAAAGCTTTTCTTAGCTCTACCAAAAAGTATTATTTTTACACTCATTTAATTCGATGATAAATTATCTGCAAGTGACTTTATTTTACATGTATTATATAGAAATCAATATTAATAATGGAGAAAATAGTAGTATACCAGGCCTTCACTTGGTATATTCATTTTCTTCTTAAATTCCATCCTATACTTTGCTTTATAGTCATTAATAATAAAATCTATTTGCAGTATTCTCATTGTAAGGGACTGTTTTAAATGGCAGCTAACTCTCTATGTGACTACTAATGATATAATATATTAAGTATATTACATATTGACCTCTATAGTGCCAATGAAATAACATTGGCTTGACATGTTGTTTTCCAAATGGAGCAATCTTTTGTGTGGCTTATGTGTTTTCAAAATATAAAACCTCAGGAGAGTCACATCGAGCCACTGTTTCCCCATGTGAGAAAGAAAGCTGCTGGTCTCATTGGGGTTTGCTCTGTACTTTTTCAGCAAGGGCTCATATGTTTATGGTGTTAATTCTGATGATCGTGTCACATAGCCACTATGGCAAAGACTGGAAATCCCTTAAAATGGAACAAGACAGGGAGACTCCACACCCAAGAAAGTACATTATGGTTTAGAGTTCTCATATTTGCCTAGAATTAATGAATTAATTAGTAAAGCTACATAGAATCTCAGAAATAGGCCAGAAAGTACAGGGAAACTCATACTGCAAAGGAAAGCCAGAACTGGTAATATGGGCCTAGACTCCTAGCAGTAAGGAGGCTGAGAGTCAGGGTCTCAAGTTCAAGGGCAGCCTGGAACCACTACTGTTAGACCATGTGAAAGACGGAGGGGGGTAATGAAAAAATGAAAAAAAAAAGAGCAATCTTGTTTTTCCTAATTTCCTGATTTTTTTTATTTTTACTTTTAATGTTAAAAACCTATTTCTTAATTAATCAAATGCTTATTTTCCATATTATGGAAATCTTTATAATATTTTCATGATAGTAAAATAGGATGCTGTGTTAGCCATGGCTTTCTAATTGATCATATATGTGGGGTATATGTATGTATGTATGTATGTATGTATTGGAAAAAAGGTAATTTATTTGATTAGCTTGCAGAATGGAGATAGCCCAAAGATTGCTTTCTCACAATTGATCACAATCTGATCATTGCTCAGCCTACAAAGCTGGATGTCTCAGCAGTCCCTTTGCCTGGGTTCTACAAAATAAAGATAAGGATTGTAATTAAGAATATCTGCATTTCCATCAGGTCAATCCCTTCCAGAGAGTTACCTCTAAAGCCCACTGGCCAATACTTGTTAGTGGTTCACCTGTACTTCTCCTATGTTAGAATAATTGTCTGTCGGAAACTGTCAAAAACTCAGATTTGCCTGCTTCCCTAGACAAACTTCTACTTCTCTGATATCATCGCATGGTATTGACTTTTGTGGGTCTTGTTATACTTTCATTAATGGTTGTGGCAGTAGGTGTGAGTTCATTTACCTTAGCATTTTAAGATTAATTTCTTTATTACAATGATTTTCCCAGTAGCACAGGTATTGATAAATGACTTACGATAATGCAAGGTCATTTTTTCTTGAATTGCCATGTATAATCATCTCTGAAGCTAATACACACTAATTAGAACCCAACCTTCCTTGTTATTGTGATAACTGAAGATCAATTTGCTAATCACTAAATGACAAAAGAGCATGACAGGGTTATTATAGATTATCTCAGCCTGATAGGCTCCAGGTTTGGCTGATATCTGGAAGCCTGCCAGGACTTCTGGAATTCAATCAAGGTTAACGCAACAAATTGTCCAGTTGGCAAAAGAGGCACCAGAGCATCTGAGCCCACTGCAGAAATGGCTTCCCTAAGAGGCCCAGCTTCTGCTGTAGCCTATTTCTGACATTCTTCCATAACTGGGGTGGTACATGCAAGTATCTCAATTGACTCTCAGATTCCTGAAGAACACATAATGATTTGAGGCAAATTTCACAAATAGAAAGAAATGTATTTATGCTTATTCTAGTAGTCAGTTCATCTTTTTTTAGAAAAAAAATTAATCATCCAATAGTCTCAAGTCAGTTTCAAGATGAAGTTATAATTAAAAGCAAATTGTCAAGCAAACAACCCTGTAAATGATATCAGGTAACTGCATACTCATCCCTGAGAACAAAACTTGAAGAAATCTCAGTTTTATTTGTCCTTTGATGTATCCTGTCATACATCCACCACTTTCATCACCATGTCATGAAATCAAATACACTATTAAATATTTGAGTTTAAGTCATAACAATAAGAAATTAATCCAGTATCTTACCAAGATAATATTGATCGATAAACAAGAAATTACAACATAGAAATATTTCTTAATGCTTATTAAATAGTAAATAGTTACAAAAGATAAATTAATCTCAAAATTATTTAAAGCCATATCATTCATAAACTTCATCTTCTGTCTGATTTTCTTATGTTACGTTCATAATATTTATATATGCTATTTGTTAATTTATTTTTATTTATTTCTCCCAAAATTAATATTGTTATATTTTCTAAATACATTGTACCAGGATTTTTCTTCTGTATTATTTTATGGAACTGGAGGAAAATAAATAAATTTGATAAATGAAATATCATTACCTTTACATGAGTATTATTAAGTTACAATTAATAATGCTGAGAAATATAACAGCTTTACATTATTATGATAGACATGCATGAGCTGTCTGGAAATACCACTATGAATTAAAAGAGAAATACGACAAAATAAGATGTTTGTAAGCACTGGAAAGATGCCTCAGTCTATAAAATGTTTTTTTTATACATTGTTTTGTTTTATTTTTTCCATTCAAAAACATAATTAAAGAAATAAAATTTTTACCTTTCTTCCCCTTCTCCCAGTCCCCTCCCACTACCTCCCCACCCCTCCTCCCTCCCCCTTCTTCCTTGAAAGAGGGCATGGTGCCCTGCCCTGTTGGAAGTCCAAGGCCCACCCCCATCCCTCCCGGCCTAGGAAGGA
>PVIU01009632.1:0-75886 GCA_004026605.1 Ondatra zibethicus
TATTTTGGAGATCAGACCTCTGTCTGATGTGGGATTAGTGAAGATCTTTTCCCATTCTGTAGGTTGGCGTTTTATCTTGTTGACCGTGTCCTTTGCTTTACAGAAGCTTTTCAGTTTCAGGAGGTCCCATTTATTAATTGTTTCTCTCAGTGTCTGTGCTGCTGGGGTTCTATTTAGGAAGTGGTTCCCTGTGCCAATGTGTTCAAGCGTACTTCCCACTTTCTCTTTTATACGGTTCAGTGTGGCTGGCTTTATGTTGAGGTCTTTGATCCATTATCCTCAGTATTTTTTATTTTAGCCATTCTGACAGGTATAAGATGGAATCTCAGAGTCATTTTTATTTGTATTTCCCTGATGATTAAGTATGTTGAGCAATTTCTTAAATATCTTTTGGCCGTTTGAGATTCTTCTGATGAAAGTTCTCTGTTTAGCTCTGTACTCCAATAAATTGGCTTATTTTATATTTTGATGTCTAGTTTCTTGAATTCTTAATATATTTTGGAAATTAACCATTTGTCAGATGTGGGATTGGTGAAGATCTTTGCCCATTCTGTAGGCTGTCCTTGAGACACAGACAGCGTCTCAACAGAGTGGATCTAGCCTCTCAGCCAGACAGCCCAAGCTCTAGACCATAGTCCCCCTGAGCAAAAACCCAGGCCCCTTCCCTACCTGTTTTAGCTGCATTTTGTATCTTAATCCATTTAGTCAGTTCATGTATTTTGATTTAAGAATTGAGGTTGTTGATATTTAAAGTTGTTTTTGAATATTAACTGCAGTTATTATGTAGTTGATTTTTGGGTTCTTTGTGGATTGCATTTTAGTAATTGTAGCTTTATATTTTTTGACTGTTTATTCCTCTTTAGGTTTGCTTTGTTGTGTGTGTGTGCGTGTGTATGTGTGTGTGTGTGTTTGGTCTGTTTGTATCACTGGAAGTTTTTCATTTTCTGTCATTATCATGGCTAGTTTTACTGGATATATCAGTCTAGACTGGCCATTGTTGTCTTTTAGTACTTAAATCCATTGCTCCAGGCTCTTCTAGCTTTAAAAATTTCCACTGAGAAATCACCTATTATTCCAATGGGTTTTCCTTTATATGTAACTTGTGGTTATTCTCTTATAGCTCTCAATAATCTTTGTTATGTATATTTAGTGTTTTAAGAATAATTTAACATGGGAATTTTCTGATCTTGTATATTTGGCATTCTGTGTGCTTCTGATATCTATATAGTATGTATTTTCTTGTTTGAGAAAGTTTTCTTCGGTGATTTGGATGAAGATCTGGTCTGTGTAATTGACCTGGGATTCTTCTCCCTCATCTATTCTTATACTTTGAATGTTTGGCTTTTTTAAAATAGTGTTTCACATTTCTTGTATATTCCTTTTTTAAAGTTTTTTTTTCATAGAAATCCTCTATTTTGTCTTTGAGTTCTGATCTTCTATTTTCTACTTGATTAATTCTTGTAAGGCTTTCCTTTGAGCTTTCTAGTTGGAGGTATTGGTTTTTTCAATGCCATCTTTATTTCAGTTTGAGTCCCTCTTCAATGTTTCTATGTATTGAATTCTTTTTCTAAATCCTGGATTGTCTCCATCATTTCTATCAGCCTTACATTTGTGTTTTTTGGAGCATTACTGAGGTGTTTCTTCTCTTTAAGTTCATTGAGATATTTCTTTTGTCTTCTCTCTCTCTTTTTTTTTTTTTTTTTTTTTGGTTTTTCGAGACAAGGTTTCTCTGCAGCTTTGGAGCCTGTCCTCGAACTAGCTCTTGTAGTCCAGGCTGGCCTCGAACTCACAAAGATCCACCTGCCTCTGCCTCCCAAGTGCTGGGATTAAAGGTGTGCGCCACCACTGCCCGTTTTTTTTTTTTTTTGTCTTCTTTAAACCTTTCAACATTTTGATGATGTTTGTAATTTTTCTTTTAAATTGCATCCTGGGGTTCATCTAGGTAGTGCTCATTGGCACACATTTCCTTAGAACTGATCAATTATTTTTTGTGTGTGGGTGTACTGCTTTAATATTGCATAATATTATTTGTATTTTTGTGGCTAGATCTGGGCATGTGGACTTCTTTTATTAGCTTGTTTTGGATTATATCCTGGATAAGGATGTTATTTATTTTGATTCATGTGTGTGTGTGCATGTGTGTGTATATGTGTGTATCCTCATTCATATGCCACATATTTGTGTGGAGGTCAAAGGACAGTTTTTCCTTGGTTCCCTTTATTTTCATGTGGTTTCTAAGATCAAACTCAGGTTATCAGGGTTGTTGGCAAGAGTCATTATCCTTGGGCTGGAGAGGTTGTTTAGTGGTTGAGAGTACTAGCTGTTCTTCCAAAGGTCCTAAGTTCAATTCCCAGCAACCACATGGTGGTTCACCAACATTCATAATGAGATCTGGTGCCCTCTTCTGGCCTGCAGGCATACATGCAGGCAGAACACTGTATACATAATAAATAAATAAATCTTTTTTTTTAAAGAGTCATTATCCTCTAAGCCATCTTGATGACTCCCAAATTAGTCTTGCAAAAGTTTAAATGTTTTTCTCCCATTATAAAAGTTTCATATGCTTATTCAGCAAAAATAAGAAAAAGCAAGCTCTTCCTAAACAGCTTGAAATGGCCTATGAAAATGGTTTATTAAGTGGTTCAAATATTTCTGTTAATTTAAAAAAATATTAGACTTCAGTGTTCTGTAGTACTGACAAACTCCGGTCATATTCATTGTAGCTTGTCACATTAATATTCTAGCAAATAGTAGGGGAATAGCTTGACATTGTTTAGCTTCTTATAATTCCTTTAGCAATTTGCTATGCAAATTCTTAACTACTCTTGGAGCAGGATTCATTTTCCCATCTATTTGATTTCATATTATTTATTATTTTATCCATGTATTATTTATTTATTTATATTTTATATCTAGAATCAATAAGCTGGGATCTGGAAGTGATTTTGAAGCTTATTTTCAGAGACTTGGAATTGCTTCAGCCAGAGCTCGCTACACTAAGAATAGGGTAAGCCATCTAGTAATTATTAATAAGTAGTATATTGGTTCACTCTTCATTATTCTAACAAGATACCTGGAATGATCACCTCACAAAGAAGATTGTTTTGGTCATGGTTTTGGAGGTCTCAGCCAGAAGTGTTCATACCAGCTCTTGTGGGGTTGTGGTGAGTCAGTCATCATGGTGGGAAGAAAGCTGCTCACCTTAAGGCAGCCAGGCAGCAAAGAGATTAGAAGGAGCTGAATTGCCACTTCCTTTCCTAGGGCATTTCCCAGAACCTTTCCTGGGGGCATTTCTTTTTAGTTATGAAATAGTATGTTTCATTACAACTTTTTCATATATGCATACAATGAATTTTAACAATGGTCATACTGTCCCTTGTACTGTCTACACCCACTTATACTTCCCCCTGTAGCTTTTGTTCTGTTTCAAACAATACTCCATCTACTCTCATGTCTTTTGTTTTAAATTTAGATATGTAGATTATGTAAGCTGGGAAATTATACCATATTTTTATTCTCTGTATGACTTTGTTTAAATGGAGCTCAAGCTCCATCCATTTTTCTATAGCACTTCTTAAAATTGTTCCACTACACTGGGAAGATAAGCTTGAACTTACAAGTCTTTGTATAAGTCTTTGGATGGAGGTTATTCCAGGTCCAAACCATAGCAACATTTCACTAATATGAACTAGAATTGAATTGCATGTCATCAGGTAGTAGGTGGACCTGGGACCCAAGAAGAGTTCAGAGATGTAGACAGACTGCTTGTTCCTGCTCCTTTGTAGATATACTATGAAGGAATGTGGGCTGTTCTGTGAATGCATTACTACTAAGGTTTTTTATTGAAATGGTAGTTCATGTATAAATGTCCCATGCATAGCTGGTTATACATAATAACCACTCGCATCCTTTTATCAAAAGAGAATTTGTTGGAAAAAATCTTATTTTGTTCTGTGGATGCAGCGCAGTTGGTAGAGTGCTTGCCTAGGGGGCATGAAGCCTTGGGTGCCTTTCCCTAAAATGGACTGTGGTAGTATATGCCTGCAATCCCAGTACTTGGAGTGAAACTAAGGGGAACAGAAATTCAAGGTCATCCTTGGCCACATAGAGAGTTCGAGATCAGCCTGGGCTAGACTCTCACTCAAACTAAATAAAAAAATCCAAGTAAATAAATAAAATTTATTTTGTATCCCAGTTGTATAGGCTCTATATGCTTTTTCCTTAGAGGAAACGTTTTTGTTGAGGGGCATGCTGGGCTAGGGTTGCATGTTATCAGTTCCCCTTCTACATACTTTTGTCTGTCATGAGGCAAGACCAGTGAGTAGAGAACAGAGCAAGTTTCTCTCAATTTTTAATTTCCTCCTACTTTCTATTCTGTACTTCTTAGTTCATATCATTGTCAGTCAACCATTCTGATGACTTACAAGTACTTAGAAGTAGTGAATGTGTGCTGTGTTGCTTTGACAATATCTTAAGTTCTGTCATACACTACATATTAGTAGACTTGGCTTCTTTGCATCTTATAATCAATTCCAAACCCAAAGTGCCATATACCAACATCATGCCATTTAATTATCCTGAATACAACCAATGATAAAGAAGCAAAGATAGTTCCAGGTGAATAAATTAGATGAATGAGCATTGTATACTGTATATCAATACTCATTTTTTAAAACTACACCTGAACATCAAGCAACATGAGTTTAAATGGTATGAGTCCATTTAGGTGTAAATATTCTTGAGATTTTTCTGCAATTTGAAAAAAGATTACAAAGCACAAACTCTAGAACTATCAAAAAACTTTAAGAGCTAGGTATGTCCTACATAAAATATATGCAGATGAGTCTACTCTCACCTTTTGCTGCTATGAAATATATACAAAATAATGTAAAAAATAAATTTATCAAAGTTATTTATTGGATTATACATGACATCATCTGCAATACAACAAAATATAAGTAAATGTGAAGATATTACATTAAATTATAGCTATATAAAGTTAACTGTAGAATATAATATGCTACTAAAGTCATTCTCCAGCTCTGTCTGTGGCTGTGTGGTATGATTGTTTTGAGTATTTACTTAAAATGCCATGGGACACTAATCATGCGGGGCTTGAGCTCTTTACCTCTATAATAAGTTGCATACTGTAGTAAAAAGTAATGTGTTATGGGACTCACATATTTTTATCATACAGAATACACAGAGTATACACAATATGCGTTGTTTATAATAGTAGTAGTTTAGTTGCTATATGTGCTTACGTGGAAATTAGATTGGTTCTCTCTAACTCCTGTGTGATTTAGGGGTCAACTGCATATGAAAAGTGTGACTTAGCTTTATCACTTTATTCACTATTAACACTCGGTCACAGGTTTGAAGAAAGTTGTCTAATAGTCAAGAAACACACAATTAGAAGAAAGGGGACTAATACTGGATTGTTTTTTATGATCCAGAGTAGTAAGAATGGTAGTCCTATAAGAATATAGCTGGCCGGGTGGTGGTGGCGCACGCCTTAAATCCCAGCACTTGGGAGGCAGAGGCAGGAGGATCTCTGTGAGTTCAAGGCCAGCCTGGTCTACAAGAGCTAGTTCCAAGACAGGCTCCAAAGCTACAGAGAAACCCTGTCTTGAAAAACAAACAAACAAAACAAAACAAAAACAAAAACAAAAACAAAAAAGCTATGGGCTCGAGAGATGGCTCAGTGGTTAAGAGCACTGACTGCCCATCAGGAGATCCTGAGTTCAATTCCCAGCACCCACATGGTGGTTCGCAACCATTTGTACTGAGATCTGGTACCCTCTTCTGGCCTGCAGGCATGTATGCAGGCAAAACACTGTACACATAATAAGAAAAAAAAGAATATAGCAGATAGTAAAAAATAAAATTAGGATATGCAAACCAAAGATCTCAAACTATGTCCACATGGTAGTAGCATGTGATAACATGTTCACTACAGATACTCACAGAGTATTATCAAGGGTTGATAGCCTTTGGTTGAGCACTGCTTGGTTGGGGAAAGAATACATTACCTTTCTGTAGACACTAAGCTACCCAGAACTTTTCATAGTTCATAGTTTTGAATTGTGCTGATTTGAATAAGTATTTCTTCAGTTATAAAAACCAAAAGGTTGGATGAAGGTTACATGAATTACAAAATGAAGACAGGAATATAAAATTTAAGTTAGTGACCATTTTGGCTGTAGTGTTTTAATTATATTTTTAACTGATTCACTTAATTGATGAAATCAGGGCTGTCATCTATCTTTCTTTAATCATGTCTATGATTAAAATATATATTGAAAATATAATGCTTATTTTTCAATTCTTTCTCTATTTTAGAAAACAGATAAATACAGTAGCTATCCTGTGTACCATACCATCTATGAGACGTTTGAATTAGTAGAGAACTTTTATGACCCCACATTTAAAAAACAGCTTTCTGTGGCTCAGTTGCGAGGAGCATTGGTATATGAGCTTGCAGACTCTGTTATCATTCCTTTCAACATTCAAGACTATGCAAAAGCCTTGAAAACCTATGTAGCAAGTATCTTCAATTTATCCAGGAAACATGAACAGCAACTGAGAAAACATGCGGTGTCATTTGGTAAGATTTTATAGACTTTGTTGTAAACTTTTTTAGTTCCTATCATGGTCAGTGCATTCTAGAAGAAATACCTGCTCGTTTACTAATTATTTCTGACAAGAACTTTAAATAAATGCTGAATTAAGGGTTTGATTTAATCTGAAATGTCTGTGGTGAAACCATTACTTATGAAGTAGTGCTACAAAAATTAAATAAGGTAAATATTTTTCTATGTTACTATTTTTATTAATATTTGACAAATATTAAAAATTATAGTCACAAATTATTGTATATATACTGTTATTGCTGAATATATTCATCAATATTTGTGTACATGAAGGCTATTTTGCATAGATATGGTCAGCCTTTCATGTTATAACTGGTTCTTCATGTCGTGTGTCTTCTATAAAGTAGGGGTGAAACACAGCACAATGCGGTGGCACTAAACAAGCACTGGACCTGGGCCTGTCTCAGATAGTCCCCCTTCCACTTAGTACCTGTGACCTTAAGAACACGTACCTTCTGGGCTGCCAACTTCTTAAGCCATGAACCAGTAACACACACTTCACTGTTGGGGAGATTCTTAGGGAATCTGTAGATCAGTAGCTATCAGTGCTGAGTGATCAGTGAACATTGCCTACTGGCACTAATTATAAATATTTTCTTTCCTGACCCCCAGATATATATTCTTAGTATATACCAAAATAATCAAATTTGTATTGAATGTCTGCTGTGTACCAAGTATATTATTAATGTTAAAATTCTGTTTGTTAATTTTTCAAAGAGCTTGAAATTGAATGTGGGAAAGGGGAAGGCAAGTACAGATGGCAAGTTATGAGAGGGGCAAAAAGAATAACTAACAGCATAGAGAATAGGGATGGAGTTGGTCATTAGCGATAGGTGAACGTTATTTTGATTATTACGTAAGGATTAGTTACCTTTATGAAGTTATGAAGAAAGCAGGTATTTTATTCATTTTAAATTAAAAATTACATCTCTAGAGTCATTGTGGGGGTAGATGTTGTGTGCTACCATGTCGATGTGGAGGTCAGAGTACAATTTGTGAGAGTTGGTTCTCTCCTACTGTGTGGGTCTCAGGCATTTAATCAAGCATGGCAGCAAGTGCCTTTGCCCACAGACCCTTCTTGCTAGTCTCCAGTTAGGTGCTTCAATCTGGACACGAAATGAATTAAAGAAAAGCCAGGTGTGCTGGTCTATGCCATAACCCCAGCTTTCGGAAGGTTGAGGTAGGAGGATCACAAGTGTTAGGCCAGCCTCGGCTACATAGCAAGACTGCCTGAAAAAATAAAACAACAAATAAAAGAAGGAAAGAAGAAAGAGTATCTCTGCATGATGAGGGGAATGAAGAGATGAAACTGGAGGAAACGACCAGGCCCCATAGAGACAGATGCTAACAGCTGTGCAGCATGTGGGGTTCTTAAGAGATCTTGAGAGCCTTTTGGTGAAATGCCTCTTCATTTGCATGGGTTGAGATCCAGGCAGGAGAGAAGTTATAAAAGCTTAGGGGCAGGGCCTTCTTTAGACAAGTTAATTTATCCCTCTGCTTACCTACCTGCTCATGAACCAGTCTTCTCTGTTAATGCCATTTTCTGCTATTTTATTTTTTTAAAAAATTTATTATTACTTAAAACTATTTACATACCAACCACTGTTTCCCTCCTCCCCTCTCCTCCCTCTCACTCCCCCAACGTTCCCCCTTACATCCCCATCCAGTCCTCCTCTGTCTCCACTTAGATGGTACAATCAACAAAGCATGGCAAACCAAGCTGAGACAGGACCATGCTTCTCCCCCTCCCCCCACCGCTTCATCAAGTGTGAACAAGGCATCCACCAACGGGATTAGGTTCCAAAACGCCAGCTCATGCATCAGAACAGGTTCTGGTCCCACTGCTAAGGGCCCCACAAAAGACCACACTACACAATTGTCACTCAAATGCAGAGGGCCTAGTTCAGTTCCATACTGGCTCCCTAGCTGTTTGTCCAGGGTCTTTGAGCTCCCACATGCTCAGATCAGCGGCCTCTGCAGGTTTCCTCATCACTATCTTGATGCCCCTTTGCTCATATAGTCCCTCCACCCTCTCTTCAACTAGACTCCCAGAGCTCAGCCCAGTGGTTGGCTGTGCATCTCTGCATCTGCTTCCATCAGGTACTGGATGAAGGCTGTATGATGACAACTAGGGTGGTCACCAATTTGATGACGGGGAAAAGCCTGTCCAGGCACCCTCTCCACTATTGCTGGGAGTCCTAGATGGGGTCATCCTTATGGGTTGCCAGGAGCTTTCCTGGCACCAGGTTTCTCTGGCACTCCACAATAGCCCTGTCTATCAAGCTATCTCCCCTATCACTCTCGTGCTCCATCCTGCTCACAACTCCACCATCCTGATCCCTCATGTTCCAATCCCCCATCCTCTCCCCCCTACTCTCTCCCACGCTCAGTTTCCCCAGGACATCCCATTTACTTCCTCTTCCCTGGGAGATCCATGCCTCCCTCTTGGAGTCCTCCTTGTTCCCTAGCTTCTCTGGGGCTGAGGATTATAGCCTGGTTGTCCTTTGCTTTACATCTAATATGCACTTATGAGTGAGTGCACACCGTGTTAATCTTTCTGGATCTGGGTTAAGATGATTTTTTTCTAGTTCCATTCATTTGCCTCCACATTTCATAATGTCATTGGTATTGTGTAAATATTATTCCATTGTGTAAATATACCATATTTTCTTCATTCATTCTTCAATTGAGGGACATGTAGGTTGTTTCCACATTCTGGCTTTTAGAAATAATGCTGCTATGAACATAGTTGAGCAAGTGTCATTGGGATATGGTTGAGCATCCTTTGGGTATATGCACAAGAATGATATTGCTGGGACTTGGGGTAGATTGAGTCCCAAATTTCTGAGAAACTGCCATACAGATTTCCAAAGTGGCTGTACAAGTGCAAACAAGTGCACTCCCACCCAGCAATGGAGGAGTGTTCCCTTTACCCTGTTGTAGGAGGCTGCTTGTTTGTTTCTCAAACTCCCAGATCTGAAGTAACCACACAGAAACTATATTAATTAAATCACTGCTTGGCCTATTAGGTCTAACTTCTTATTGGCTAGCTCTTACATATTAATTTAACCCATCTCTATTAATCTGTATCGCCACGTGGCTGTGGCTTACCAGGTAAAGTTTCGGCGTGTGTCTCCTGTGGGGCTACATGGTTTCTGACTCTGCTTCTTTCTCCCAGCATTCAGTTTAGTTTTCCCTGCCTAGCTCTACTCTACCCTATCAAGCAAAGCCAGTTTCTTTATTAACCAATGGTATTAACAGCATACAGAGGGGAATCCCACATCATTATCCCACATCCTCTCCAGCATAAACTGTCATTAGCATTTTTGATCTTAGCCATTCTGACAGATGTGAGATGGTATCTCAGAGTCATTTTAATTTGCATTTCCTTGATAGCTAAGGATGTTGAACACTTCTTTAAGTGTATCTCAGCCATTCAAGATTCTTCTGTTGAGAAGTCTCTGTTTAAATCTGTACCCCATTTTTTAATGGGATTTTTTGATATTTTGATGTCTAGTTTCTTGAGTGTGTTATATATTTTGGAGATGTCCTCTGTCAGAGTTGGGTAGGTGAAGATCTTTTCCCATTCCATAGGCTGCCGTTTTGTCTTGTTGACTGTGTCCTTTGCCTTACAGCAGTTTCTCAGTTTCAGAGGTCCCATTTATTAATTGTCAGTCTCAGTGTCTGTATTGCTGGTGTTATATTCAGGAAGTAGTCTCCTGTGCCAGTGCATTCAAGGTTATTTCCCACTTTCTTTTCTATCAGCCTCAGTGTAACTGAATTTATATTGAGGTCTTTGATAGCATATGTGTCTCTATTAGTGAATACCCATCAGATGACATATTGTTATATCTCTTCCATTTTAACAGTAGCATTTGTCTCTGCTATGTCCCACCTTCACAATCAAAATTCTCTGTTAGTAGCAGGAAGCAATGATTATACAGAAGATGTATTAGTGAAGAATGTGGGTCTGATGAGTGAATGAATGAATAAATGAATCAATCAATGAATACATAATTTATACTCAGTTCTTTATCTTCCACTAAACAACTCACTACGCTCCTATATCTCTACTACTGCACTGTAAATGTTATTTCTGATGAATCCTAATGACATATTTCAGTTTTTATCTTGATTTCTGTACTATACATGAAATTTAGATCTCCTTCTTCAACATCCTGTTTCCTTTGCTTCCATCATACCCATTATTAGATTACTTGCTTTGATTACATTTTAAACAAAGGTTGGAAAAGTTGAGGTTGGAAGGACTTTTTTGAAAATACTAAATGATTTATATTGAAGGTGTGACCCCATTGGCAGCTGATGTAGCAGAGTCATGTGATCTGAGTTACAAGCACTTGATCTGCAAAACAGACTCAAATGCAAACAGTATATTAATCGTGCATGTCAATTCCTGCTTAGAACACACACAACATGGCAAGTAGGTTGTTGTAATAAAAAGTATGTGCTGAAAGTCTAATTGTAGTTTTAAAACTTTATGAAATAAAGAAAAATATGTCCAGACCAAACCTCATACTGTTTCTCCATCGAGATATATTAATTTGTCACAAGTCACCATTTGAAAAAGATGTTAATATACCATTATCTGAAAAATAAGAATTGGTATTGTTTTAATCCTGTAATAATAACAGTTAATATCATATTTATACATATATCCAGTCGCTAACATATCATAATTGCTAATTGTCCCTATAAATATATTCAATTAAGGAATGCTGGAGTTTGGGTAAATAATTGATTGCGGTATTATTTGTTTCCTGTACTTGTGAAAGGAATTCTCTTGAGAACCAAATTAGGGGAGTGCTATAGAGATGACTCAGTGATTAAAAGCACTTTCTGATCTATCATGAGAACAGGAGTTCAGATCTCAAGACACATTATGTCATGAGGATTATAAATACCTGTAATTCTAGCTCCAAAAGAAGATCTCACCCCCTCTTCTGACCTCCATGGGACACAAGTACACACACACACACACACACACACACACACACACACACTAAAAACAAACAACAACAATAAAATAACGCAGTTTGACTGCATTTAAAATTCCCATCTTTTTGCCCAATCCTTTTCATGAATCTACAAGACGGGTCCCTAGAACAAAGGTTTTCCATTGTTTGGTCCTATCAGGGAGAGGGCAGAAATGTGAACCTCTCAAATGTGAACTACTGAAAAAAAAAAGAAAAGAAAAGAAAAGGCAAGGGGGCTGGAGAGATGGCTCAGTGGTTAAGAGCATTGCCTGATCTTACAAAGGTCCTGAGTTCAATTCCTGGCAACCACATGGTGGCTCACAACAATCTGTAATGAGGTCCGGTGCCCTCTTCTGGCCTGCAGACATACACACAGACAGAATATTGTATACATAATAAATAAATAAATATTAAAAAAATGAAATGTGAACTACTAACTAAATTCTTTTATTTTTCTATTTTTAAAAAAGATTCCTTATTTTCTGCTGTGACAAACTTTTCAGAGGCTGCTTCAGACTTTCATAGAAGACTCACACAAGTTGATCTTACTAAGTAAGTTTCAGCTGCCTACTCTCAGTAGGGCAGACTGTTTTCATGTGTGTAGAATGCGAAGTCATTGCTGCTTAAGCCATGGTCTGCAAGACAGCAGCATCAGCAAGAATCACCAGCTTTTTAGAACCCAGAAAGACATGCTTAGAGTTGTCTTTTCTCTAATATGTTATTTTTTCCAGCCACAAACTTAAATCCTCTGTTGTTCCCTTCCCTAGCTTCATTCTCAAGTTCATGGCCTCTTCTTTGTAATAACTAGGGCTCTCAGAGTTCTGTTTTTTTTTTTAATTTATACTAATGCAAAGTTCAATTTGTGTGATGAGAGTTACAATTGGTAATTCATAACTATAAACGGGTGCTTTGAATATATTTCTGTATAGTCCTTCTCAATACCCAGTCACCCATCAACCACTTCTTTTGTATAGATGTTTTTTTCTGGAATTTTTTTGTTATTGCCACTTATAGGTAGAAAGTAATTTTTATATTATACTAAAACATTATACAATAAATATGAATTGCACCAAGTATAGTTTATTTTTTCAGACTTAAACAGCAAGCTGTATCGGTCACTTTGAGGAGGTTCTCTTGACTCTTGGATTGTGGGAGAGCCCAAAGATGTATGTAGGTCAACTATGCAGAAGCAGTGTAAGGGTTGTGAATGGGAAAGGACCTCCTGCTCGCCATGGCAAGCTGTCCTCCCTTTCTCACAGACTTCAGAAACCTTTCCTCTGCGTCATTGCTCATCTTTACTCTGTTTCTTTCCTCCTTAGTAGGACTGTGTGAGTCATAAGGAATGACTTGGCAGTTTCCTCCATCTTTCTGGGAGGTCTGGTTAGCCTACAGAGAAGTAAAGAATAGCTTTCATTTCTTTTTGACCACTTTGTGGCCTTGAAAAACAAAACAATCCACTTCTCAATAGCATTCTGTGTCTGTTGTGAATGCTAAGATGACCCTGCTGTTCCATGTTGCTTGCTGTGTGACATAATACCATGTCAACATTATTACTCCTAATGGTCTACTGATTATTTTATCTGCCCATGCATTATCTTTATTTAATATTAGTTGAATTGTGGCCTGCTAGTAGAGATTTTAATGATGTGTTTCTTATTCTCTAAGTCCTATTGCAGTGAGAATTGTGAATGACCAATTGATGCTTCTGGAAAGAGCATTCATAGATCCTCTTGGTTTACCTGGGAGGCGGTTCTACAGGTAAGAGGAAGACGTGTGTTCTACAGAGGGCACCAAACACCTCACTATAGTCAAAGAAGTATATCAAAGATGATTTAAATAAACGCCATCATAGTAGTAGGAAATATATGAATGTAATATAAATGCTAAATGTAATATGAATACAATTACATATCCAGTAATGGTATAATATGTAGTATTGGAGAAATACTTCTCATATCAATTAGTTCTTCACTGTGGGCCAAACTGAGAAAGAACTTTAACACGATATTCCAGCCACAGAGTTCGAAAGGAACCTTAGTGCACATGCAGTCCAAGTCTAGTGAATCCTTCCTGCATTTTTTCAGGTAGGTAAATATTCAGTCTGCTTCAGACTTCGTGATGGAGACCTTACTGGTCCCTAAAGAAGCACATTATATTTTTTGAAGGAGTAATTATTAGAAAATTTCTTTCATAAATATCTCAAATCTTTTATCCTGTAATATTTTCATCTAACTTTATCTTTTTTTCCTAAGTAAAACAAGCTTACTTTAATACATTTATATTACATTTATTAAATTTAGTTTCATTCCATATAATGATTTAACTTGTTAAGATAGTTGTCATGTCCCTTGGAAGAAATATTGTTTTGTTTCAGGTTATTTTTTCGTTTTGTATCTATGTCACATTTTTTTTTGGATCTTAAAGCTATCACCCCCCCCCCAAGTTTCTTTTCTTAAGATCCTTATGACTGGAGAGATGGCTTAGTGATTAAGGGCACTTGATTCTCGGCACCTATGTGGTGGCTTACAACCATCGCAACTCAGTCTCTTCTGAACTCTGGAGGCACCAGGCATGCATGTGGAACACAAACATACACCCAGGCAAAGCATTTATGCACCTAACAATGTAAATACATATAAAAACTATTTTAAATGGTTCCTTGATGGAAGTTAAGATGGCTCTAGCACTTAAAGTCAGAAAAATCTTCACTCATGGTCATGCAAAGTAGGACTGGGTGCAGTTTCAGGGTTTCAGTGCTCTTCAATAGCATGCCTCTAGGGTTTGCCTGTCTGAATTAACATAATAAATGCTATTTTACAAAGCTAGTGATCGCCTTTCTAAATGTTAGTGGTTAAGACTAACATCCGAATGATATAAATAGAACTTTTAGAGCAGGGACCTTCCACTGTGACCTGGGAGATTATTTCTCTAAACCTTTGGTTCCTTAGCTACAGATGGAGATTTTAGCTGTTTACCATTGAGGCCTGTAGATTTAAGGCTTCTGAAGATTGAGCTGGAAGACAGAGGCATTCTGGGGTGTGAGCTGTGTTTATAAATGTCTGTTTCTTCATAGATATAAGCTGGAGATAATAGTTATGAATTTGTGTGTATATGACAAGAAAGAAACATCCACTATTATAGTATTTTCTCGAAAGCTACTAGTCTATTGGTCCTTTAGAACCACTTTTTATAATGAAAACATCTGTACTTTTTTAAATGTTCAGACTATGAAGCATGGAATCTAGAGACAGTTCTATTTTATCAGTTTCCTCCTTACTTGTACATATAGTTCTGCTAATCTTTTCAAGGGAACTCAGCATTGTGTGAAGTGATACCACACTCATGTAATGTACATGTATGTATATATGTGTACTTTATATGCATGTTTAAATGTAACTGTACACACACATATTTATGGGTAAGTCTGCTTACTATTCATGCACTATATTTGCATGTAAATGTATTTATATATACATATATAGTTTTTTAATATATAAATGGAGCCATACATTATTTTACAACGTTTTTTTCTATTTTTTTTTTAATCAAGAATTCATCTGTTGATGTCAGCATGGAAGATTTTAGCACTTTAATCCCCCATATAGTATTTCATTGTTTGGCTTTCATTTATAGCGTTAATGACTTATTACTGAGATTTGTTAGATGAGCTTCTCTCACCCATTATGAAATACACTTCCGTAAGATGTCCTTGTGTTCTATTTGAGCATTTATAAATATTAGTATCTCTATAATCAGGACCTAGTATTTAGGGCCAAAAAAGACAACAAATTTTAAAGTTTAATGAAAATATGTCAAAATGTCCTACAAAACTACCATGCTATATGTTAAGAATACATTTTAAACGGTTAATTGAATATGCAGATACTAAAATAGTCCATACTGTTGTTTTAGTTGGCTGCAGTATTCTAGAATAATGCTACTGTGTTACTGTAAAGATTTTGTAGAATGACTGTATGACATATTGTATACTTATACTTTGCCCAACAACTTCTTAGATAGATGTAGCTATGACACCTGTAATTTTTCATTTGTTGTAAAAATAATCAAATTTTGTTTAGGCACATCATCTTCGCTCCAAGTAGCCACAACAAATATGCTGGAGAATCATTCCCTGGGATTTATGATGCCATGTTCGATATTGAAAATAGAGCAGACCCTCACTCGGCCTGGGCAGAAGTGAAGAAACATATTTCTATTGCAGCTTTCACGATTCAAGCAGCAGCAGGGACCCTGACAGATGTGTTATGAAGTTTTTGTCAAGCAACTTCATCACTAGAAGTACTGCAGTGTTTGAGAGTCAAACCATTAGAGGAGTCTCGCTCATATGGACTCACTGGTAGAGGCTGCTGAGAGTCTGAAGACAAAATGTCTTTTTCTCTGGTGATTCAAGAGGCCAGGACATTCTAAAACCATGATTCTCCGATCATGTTTTGTACTTCCACCGTACTTATCTGTCATGTTTTTTTTTTCTTTTTAAATTCTTGCATGTATATTCAGTCAAACTGAAACTGGAAGCAACCCAAATGTTCATGGACATCCATGTGATATACGCACAGAACTGAAAATCATCCAATATTATTGGCAGATCCTACTGAGTAAAAAGTTGGGCATGAATGAGCCCACAAGACCAAACTAATCTACAGTACTATTTATCTTTTTTTAAGGCTGAGGCTTTGGGGATAAATGGAATTTTCCATACTTCCAGCTTAATGTTAGTTACACAGTGTATGCATTTACCAAATTTCATCAAGCTGTCATTGAAATGTCTACATTTTGTTGAAAATTATGCTGAAGTAAATTTGATTATAAGGCAGAAACCCTACCAAAATAAAAAAAAAAAAAACTCAGGTAAAAAAACAGAAATAGCACATCATTGCTTGTAAAATGATCAAGGAATACATGAAGTACAAATGGTACTTTGGTAATTCGGTTCTATTGAATAAATATGTAAATCTAACAAATGAGGAAATAACCGTTCCAACTCACCACCCTAATTCCATTAAGAAAAGCTCAATAGTATTACAGGGTTTCTGACAGAGTCTTAGGGATTACAAGTAAATGCCATTGAAGTTTCATTCAGTAAGAAAAGATGCAGACTTGGCTCAATGGTAGGGCTCTTGCTTCGTTTGTTCAAGAGCCAAGTTTTTTCCCTCGGTACACATGCATGAATATGTATGTATATACAAGCACATATATACTCACACATCAAGTAAGCTTGATTATTTAACCACTTCACCAAGTAACTGAAAATAAAAATTTAGAACAGTCCTTTCCCTTAACCTCAGGGAGCATCAAGGGAGAGGGTGTGGACAGAATATATGAGCTGAGGATGTGAAGGAATGCTAGGAAATGGTCTTCTGGACATTATTGGTGTACACATGAATGTGTAGCAGGTGTAGGTTATCTACACAGATAAAGCACGGAAGTCCAGAACAGATAGGGGAGGGACTCATGAGGTCCCTTCAGTAAAGAAAGAACTACTGGCAGTTAATGCTTAGTAGAGGGGAAGCTGGTTTTTCAGGCTATAGCCACTGGTAAGATGCCCATGGCCCAGTAAACAGACCCACAGGCACTCACATGCAAGTGAACCTAATTAAACTCAGTGTATTGAAAAAAAAAGGACATGAAAGTAGTAGGTTTCTGTGCTAATGCTCTTGTGCACTGTAATGATTTGTCATTCGTATTGGTTTAATAAAACTATGACTGGCTAGTAGCCAGGTAGGATGTATAGGTGGGGTGACCAGACTAGAAGGCTGGGAAGAGGAAATGCAGAGACACAGTTGCAAGTCAGATGCAGAGGAAGCAAGATGAGAATGCCTTACTGAGAAAAGGTACCAAGCCATTTGGCTAAAAATAGATAAAAATTATTGGTTAATTTAAGTTGTAAGAGCGACTTAGTAATAAGCCTGAGCAATAGGCAAAAATATAAGCCCCTGTGTGTTTATTTGGGACTGAATGGCTGCCAGACTGGGCAGGACAGAAACTTCTATCTACAGAAGATGTTGGGAAGATAGTTCTGAAGGGAAAGGGAAAGTAATAAGGAAATTAGGGTGAATATGTTCAAAATATATTATGTACATATATGAAATTATCAAGGAGTAAAAAAATATTTTAAAAAAATTAACCTTATAAGCACACTAAAATAGTAAGCTACAGCTCAGTTCGACTACAGGAGAAAGAGTGGTAGATCCCACTATTCTTCCGTTCTGGCCAACAACACTGTTTAATTTAATGAGTGGGGTGTTAGACAACCCCAAACCTTGCTAAGCCCCCATACTATGTATGTGAGGCACAGAGGAGGGAGTCCTTCACATAAGAGTGTGGTTGAAGTATTTTTTGAAATTAATTTTTAATTGTTTTTATTGAGGTATACATTTTTCTCCGCTCCCCTCCCTTTCTCCCCTCTCCCTTTTTACCTTCTCCCATGACCCCCACATTCCCAATTAACTCAGGAGACCTTGGCAAGACACTGGGTGAAGTTTTGAAGAATTATTTTCAACAAAACACTTAAAATTTGCTGTGAAGATTGCTTACATGGATGGATATTTTTATATAGAAATATTTCAATTAAGAATTTTAAAATGGTAATGAGTTATGCTTCAGTTTAGGCTGAGAATAAATGACTTTGAGTCTGGATTTGTTACTCTCCCACTTACAAGCCTACAATATTCCAAGGACCTCACAAGACTACCAAAAACTTTGTTTACAGTAAAAACATATTTAAACCTTACTGTGATTTCTAAAATCCTGGTGACCTATGGTTTTGTTATATTAGCCTATAATCTTGTTTAGTGCATCCTTAGGACCCACCCAGTATTAGCTACAGAAATTGAAAGGAAAAGAGGAAAACAAGTGCACAAAGTTTCTTGACAACTCTTTATACAGTGTAACTTCAGAAGCCACCAAATCTAAGGAAGCTGTTTGTTAAGATGCTTACGTACTACTTAGAACCCTCACCCACACTTGGCTGTGTCCCTTTCTTCCAGTTTGTAGTTCAAGACAGACACTGAAGCAGACTACTGTCCTTTTGGGTAAGAGAGTTATAAGAAAAGTTATTAATGCCATGAAACAGATATCTGGCTGGGGATTCAATGAGTTCAGGCCCGCAAGACAAAGCAGGGCTTTTCTATGTCCTGGAGTTGATAAGAATCGCATAAACTCTGATTTTCTAGTGGTCAAAGAAGGGGGAAGGGCATCGAATTTTATACTTAAGGTAACCCTTCAAGGAGGGCCGTGTCACCAGTAGCTTGATAAACTTTCGTTGGGGAAGTAAGAATTAGAGTAGGGGAGTACTTGCCAGTTTCCTAGTCTGGTGATGTGGGCAGCTTGGCAAACTCCTTAGACATGAAAACTATAAAACTCAGTCAGTTCCCTATAGCAGTAGAAGCAGTCAGCTTTAAGTGGAGAGACACCTGTAGATGGGTGTGACTTGAGCAGCGTCTGGTTTGGGATCTTAGCACCTATTAACACTTATGTTTAAATCTGTGTTAAGATCTCACCTTAATAAATCCCAGTTTTGCCTCATGATGGCTTCTCCTCAAATCCTTGTGTTTGGAAGGTTATAAAAAATGAGACTTCACCTAAGTAGAGGTCTCTGCAACTACTCCAGCTGAAGCAGGATGCAGTGAGCTGTTCTCAGCTCTACTCCAGTGGCTCATTCTTCCCTACTACCCAAGTGAATGAAACATTATATATTTCTAAACTCACAGCCATAGTATACATTATTTCTAAATCACTTCTAAAGGTGATAAAGAATTTCTGAGAATTACTCCTGCTAGTTGCTTTCTTGAAAACTATGGCAACCAAATAGCACCTATGATTTGAATTTGGGATAAATAGGAATATTTCCAGCTTATTATTCCTAATTGGCCATTTTGTTTATCACTGATAACAGAATAGGACACTATGCTGTATGCACCGTGATCAGCCCTTGACTCTGGGGAATATGTGAAACTGTTAGTAAATTAGTTTAAAGTTAAGGTTGTGGCCTGATGGTCAATCCAAAATGGACCACTTCATCATAATCAGCTCTGGACAAATAAGAAACAGTAATTGCAAAGGAAAGGTATCACACGGCCTCTCTCCTTAAGTTTAAAATATAATATGAGCTGTTCCTGTGCTGAGATCAGCGATCCAGAGGGATCCACCAGCACAACCGGCTCCAGTACCCTGAGGGCCTAAGAGAGGACAGACCAAGAAAATTCTCCAAGTACACTGTCACTCAAAGCAAAGATTGGACCAAGACGCCAAGACTCTCCTGGCTGTATTTGAAGGAAGAGATGGACAGGCGTCAATGCAAGAACTCCTCCAACAACATGAAAAGCATCATAACAACACCAGAATCCAGTGAGCACGCAACAAGAAGACTTGAACACCCTATTCCAGAAGAAGTAGAAGAAAACGACTTTAAACATTACTTAATGAAAAAGATGGAGACCTTTAAAGAGGAAGTGAAAAACTCCCTTAAAGGGAGGAGAAGACAAACAAAAAGCTGGAAGAAATTAATAAATCCCTCAAAAAAAAAACCCCAAGAAAACCAAGAAAAAGCAATTAAACAGGTGAAGGAAACAGTTCAAGACTTGAAGATTGAAATAGAGATAATAAAGAAAACACAAACCGAGGGAACTCTGGAAATGGAAAATCTGGGTAAACGAACAGGAACTACAGAGACAAGTATAACCAACAGAATACAAGAGATAGAAGAAAGAATCTCAGATGCTGAAGACACTATAGAGGAAATAAACTCATTGATTAAAGAAAACAACAAATCCAACAAATTCTTAACACAAAACATCCAGGAAATCTGGGACACCATGAAAAGACCAAACCTAAGAATAATAGGGGTAGAAGAAGGAGAAGAATTACAGCTCAAAGGCCCAGAAAATATATTCAACAAAATTATAGAAGAAAACTTTCCCAACCTAAAGAAGGACATTCCTATGAAGGTACAAGAAGCATACAGAACACCAAATAGACTGGATCAAAAAAAAAAATCCCTTCGCCATATAATAATCAAAACACAAAACATACAGAATAAAGAAAGAATATTAAGAGCTGCACAGGAAAAATGGCAAGTAACATATGAAGGTAAAACTATCAGAATTACACCTGACTTCTCAATGGAAACCATGAAAGCCAGAAGGTCTTGGATAGATGTGCTGCAGACACTAAGAGATCATGGATGCAAGCCCAGACTACTATACCCAGCAAAGCTTGCATTCACCATTGATGGAGAAAATGAAATATTCCAGGACAAAAACAGATTTAAACAATACGTAGCTACAAACCCAGCCTTACAGAAAGTACTAGAAGGAAAACCACAAACCAAGGAAGCCAACAACACCCATAGTAGCACAGACATCTGACAACCCTCTGCCAGCACAACTCAAAGAAGGGAAACACACAAACACTACCACCACCAAAAAAAAATAAATAAATAAAATAACCGGAGTTAACAACCACTGGTCATCAATATCACTTAATATCAATGGAATCATTTCACCTATAAAAAGGCACAGGTTAAGAGAATGGATACAAAAACAGGATCCAACATTCTGCTGTTTACAAGAAACACACCTCAACCACAAAGACAGACATTATCTCAGAGTGAAGGGTTGGGAAAAGGTTTTTCAATCAAATGGCCCTAAGAAACAGGCAGGTGTGGCTATACTAATATCTAACAAAATTGACTTCAAACTAAAATCAATCAGAAGAGATGGAGATGGACACTTTATACTCATGACAGGAATAAACCATCAGTCCTGAATATATATGCCCCTAATATAAAAGCACCCACATATGTAAAAGAAACATTACTAGAACTCAAAGCACACATCAAACCCCACACACTAATAGTAGGAGATTTCAACACTCCTCTCTCACCAATGGACAGGTCAACCAGACAGAAACTTAAGAGAGAAATACGAGAACTAACAGATGTAATGAATCAAATGAACTTAATAGACATCTATAGAACATTCCACCCAAACAGGAAAGAATATACCTTCTTCTCAGCATCTCATGGAACCGTCTCGAAAATCGATTACATACTCGGTAACAAAGCAAACGTCCACAGATATAAAAAAATTAGAGTAACTACCTGTGTCTTATCAGATCACCATGGAGTAAAGTTAGAATTTAACAACAATTCCACCCCCAAAAAGCCTACAAACTCATGGAAACTGAACAGTCAACTACTGAACCACTCCTGGGTCAAGGAAGAAATAAAGAAAGAAATTAAAGTCTTCCTTGAATTCAACGAAAATAAAGACACAACATACCCCAACCTATGGGACACTATGAAAGCAGTGCTAAGTTCATATCACTTAGTGCCCAAATAAAGAAAACAGAGAAAGCACACATTAGTTACTTAACAGCACACCTGAAAGCTCTAGAAGAAAAAGAAGCAGACTCACCCAGGAGGAGTAGAAGACTGGAAATAACTAAACAGAGGGCTGAAATCAACAAAATAGAGACACAGAAAACAATCCAAAGAATCAATGAAACAAAGAGCTAGTTCCTTGAGAAAATCAACAAGATTGACAAACCCCTATCCAAACTAATCAAAAGGCAGAGAGAGAACATTCAAATTAACAAGATCAGAAATGAAAAGGGGGACATAACAACAGACACTGAGGAAATTCAGAGAATCATTAGGTCTTAGTACAAAAGCCTGTATGCCACAAAATTGTAAAATGTAAAAGAAATGGACAGTTTTTTAGATAAATACCATATACCGAAATTAAATCAAGACCAGGTGAACAATTTAAATAGACCTATAAGTCGCGAGGAAATAGAAGCTGTCATCAAAAACCTCCCAACCAAAAAAAAAAAAAAAGCCCAGGACCAGATGGTTTTAATGCAGAATTCTACCAGAACTTCCAAGAAGAGCTAATACCTATACTCCTTAATGTGTTCCACATAATAGAAACAGAAGGGTCATTGCCAAACTCTTTTTATGAAGCTACAGTTACCCTGATACCAAAACCACACAAAGACGCAACCAAGAAAGAGAATTACAGACCAATCTCACTCATGAACATTGATGCAAAAATTCTCAATAACATACTGGCAAACCGAACCCAAGATCACATCAAAAAAAATCATCCATTATGATCAAGTAGGCTTCATCCCAGAGATGCAGGGCTGGTTCAACATACGAAAATCTATCAACGTAATCCATATAAATAAACTGAAAGAAAAAAAACATATGATCATTTCATTAGATGCTGAAAAAGCATTTGACAACATTCAACACCCCTTTATGATAAAGGTCTTGGAGAGATTAGGGATACAAGGTTCATATCTAAATATAATAAAAGTAATATACAGCAAGCTGACAGCTAATCAAATTAAATGGCGAGAAACTCAAAGCAATTCCACTAAAATCAGTAACAAGACAAGGCTGTTCACTCTTCATATCTCTTTAATATAGTGCTTGAAGTTCTAGCAATAGCTATAAGACAAAATAAGGAGATCATGGGGATTCGAATTGGAAAGGAAGAAGTCAAACTTTGTTATTTGCAGATGTTATGATAGTGTACATAAGTGATCCCAAACACTCTCCCAAAGAACTTCTACAGCCGATAAATACCTTCAGTGATGTGGCAGGATACAAGGTCAACTCAAAAAAATCAGTAGCCCTCCTATACACAAAGCATAAAGAAAGAGAGGGAAATCTATAGATTCAATGCAGTCCCCATCAAAATCTCAACAAAATTCTTCATGGACCTTGAGAGAACACTAACTAACTTTATATGGAAAAACAAAAAGCCCACATTCATATCAGAGCAATGGACTGTGCTCCCAAGGTCCAGTTGAAGAACCGGAGGGAGATGAGCAAGGAAGTCAGGACTGCTAGGGGTTGGTCCACCCACTGGGAGCTCACCAAATCCAGCTGGACCAGGACTGAATGAGCATATGATCAAACCGGAATCTCTGAATGTGGCTGCCAATGGGGGCTGACTGAGAAGCCAATGATAATGGCACTGGGACCTATCTCTTCTGCATGTATTGGCTTTTTGGGAACCTAGTCTATATGGATGCACACCTTCCTAGGCCGGGATGGAGCGGGGAGGGCCTTGCGCGTCCCAAGGGGCAGGGTACCCTGCCCCCTCTTAAGGAAGCAGTGGGAAGGAGGAAGGGTAGTGGGGGACCGGGAAGGGACTGGGAGAAGGGGAGGAAGTGTAAATTTTTGAATTAAAAATAAAGAATATGAAAAACAATATAATATGAAAAGGAGGGAAGAGGGAGTAGAATACTCTGTGTGAAGCATTAAGGGAAGGATAAGGATTTTTCCTGATAATCCATGCCTGTTTTCTAAGTTTAAGTTTCAGATGGATGTTTGGCATCCAGGTGTGCACTACATGTATGCCTCCTGCCCACTACGGTCAGAAGAGAGCTCTGGATCGCCTGGAGCTGGATTAGAGGGCTGTGAGTTGCTATATGCTGTTTGGGATCAAATGAGCGAATCATGGTTCTCTGGAAGAGCAGTGTGCTCTTAACATCTGAGACAACTCTCTAGGATCCCAAACAGGGCTCTTTTTTATAGATTTTTTAACACTTCTTTAATTTTTAGGCAGCTGTTAAATTTTCCCCCCAGAAGAAAAAGACCCGACAAGAAGCCCCATGCCTAGTTGAGCAGCCAATGGCAACTGATGACTGCTGAAGGGAGGTGAGGGGTGAGGACAGTTTTCTTTAATACAACACTGAGATGCTACCCATGCTCCAGTAGATAGCCCTATACACACACACATGCGATACACGGCGACAGTACTAAGTGAGCTTAGTGGGTTTAACAGGAAAACACAACAATGTGCACACAGGAAACTACCTAAACATGAAACTGAGAGGGAGCAGTGGGAGAGAGATTGTGGGGTGGGGGGATCAAGGATGTGTGTGTATACATGACCAAAACACATTATACTCATGCATGGAATTCTCAAAGAAAGGACCAGAGTCTTATTTCTGGTTCTGGCTTTTTGGCACAGAACAAACTTATCATTGTCCTTTCCTTTAAGAGGTAATCCAAATGGACCTGTCAGTCACTGGACAGGTAAAAAGAAAAACCTGTGATGGAGACACTGCTCAGCAGTTAAGAGGACTGGCTGCTCTTCCAGAGGTCCTGAGTTCAATTCCCAGGAACCACATGGTGGCTCAGATGGCCTCTTCCTACATAAAGTTGTACATCCATATATATATATATATATATATGTTAAAAAGAAAGACCCCTGGGAAACCTGTTGGGACAATTTATTACATAGTATAAAACTGCTGGATCAGGCTTTTGCCCTGCTGTAAGAAAATGTTCTTCCTTGTGATTGGCTATTTTTGTTAACTTTCTACAAATATGTACTTATTTATATGACTGAAAAACAAGTGATGTTGCCTGATACACTGCTATTCAACTTAAGTGCCCTGCTGTGACAGCCTAGAAACACGGACTTCTACTCACCCACACCTATCACATGTAGAAAAACATTGCAGTCTGGATGATCACAGGCCAAGGTTATGCACACACAAAAGCCTTTGAAACTGAAGGGGACAAACTAAAAAGCAAGGACCTTTTACATCTGTCCAGATTCATGTCAACTGCCCTAAGGCAGTCACTGAAACAGTATAGCAACAGACTTCTGTGTCTTAGGGTCCTCTCTTGAAGCTGCGATCAAACACCCTGACAAAACAACTCAGAGCTAAGAGGCTCATTCGGGCTCATGGTTCCAGGTCAGTCATCACTATCGCTATGGGGAAGTACAGTGACAGAGGAGCCCGAGAGTGGCCTCACTGTGTCAAAAGCAAACAAGTAATGCATGCACGCTGGTACTCAGCTCACTCTACTGTCCAGCATCCCAGGCAGGGTCTCTCTAAAGACAGGCCCACTGGTTAAAAAGCTAGACAATCTCTCATAAGACTCTCCTTCTCAAGTGAGTCCAGGCCATGATAATTGACAGTTAAAACTGCTGCCATCGCAACTACTGCAACAAATCAAAGCATTGTCATATTTAATGATAATTAAGCTATTTGATGTAAGAAAAGCTGAAACGTAATTTCAATTTTGAACAATATCTTTAGGGTCATGGTTAAATTTAAGAACTTTGGAGGCAGAGGCCCTCCTGCTAAAATTGCATTGCACTTTATTCTGTGACCTTAGGAAAATTACAGATTTTGCCTGTGAATATGGATGATACAATAGTCTAATCATGGGGAGGTCCTCAAAAATAAAGCTAACATAAAAATACTTGTGTTTGATACAAACTAACTGAATAACCACTTGGTTTGTGCAGTTTCAAATAACTTAATTCCTAAATGGAAGCCACAACCAACACTTCTGAAATGTACTCTAATGCTACTTTATCTTCCTGAACGAACAGATCTGAATTCCATCACCCACCTTTCGATCCTGATTTCCTCTTATTTCACTGCTTTAGGAAGACTTCGTGCCTTTTAAAGATGACACCTTCCTGTGCTCACTAGTATCTCTTCTTGCTGGGAAGCAAGAAGACAAGAAATCTTAAGGTATCCAAAGTGGACAATATGGCTTCCAATGGGAAGCAGATAGCTTGGGATCTGTTTGTATCTGGCTTTTAGATTACCAGATAACTTGAAGTCTTACAAAAATATCAATATATATCAAATATCAAAATATATCAATCTTATTACAACCAACTCAAAGTACCAAGTATTTAAGTTTGTGGAATCTGACACAAATTTCATTTTTCTCTACCTTAAGAATGAATGTATTGTATGCTCATCACTGACACCAAGTTAAGGCCTGAAGTGCACTCACTGGCTTGTGTGGTTTTGTTTATTCAATCTTCATTTTTCTTCTTAGAAGACTCCTCTGGGAGGCACAGTATAGATGGCTTGGTGGTGTCCTTCAAACATCTGGTATGCTAATGTAAATGAATCTCTTACTGGACTCATTTATGTTGTGCCTGCACCATCTGTGCCACGTGTTTCTCACTTTTCTCTGAATGAAAAGGTGCTATCAAATGTGCTCAGAATACTATCATCGCTGTATCAAGTTGCATAATCTGCTGATTTACTCAGAGCTTCCTTAAAGCCCGGGCAACTTCATTTAATTTGTGACTCAGTAGTCTCTGTGAGAATCAATTACTTCCAAAATCTGTTGTCTGTCTCCTTTGGAATGTCCCTCTTTACTCAAACCTAGGAGCTATTCAAAATGTGTACTCTCTTGTCCCCAATTCAGGATCATAGTTTGTTAATTCTCTTTCCTGATGCTATTTCAGGCTTTCTTCCTGTCTTTTTCCCACCTCCAAATGCCTATATTAAACTAATCTAATACGTAAGCTGTGTTGTTCATGTGAAAAAAAAGTAGAAAAGGACCTCAACTTTGAGCTTGCAGGCATCTCACAACACATGGTGTATTTCAAAATGGCCAAATCAGAACTTAAAGTCCCACCACACAAAGGTGACTGAGTAGTGGCTGAAGAGATGGAAATGCTTATTTCCTTGATGTGATTAATACATATTATATACACAAACCATCATTAGGTACAAAGACAAACTTAAAAAAAATAAAAAAAATTGTTATTCCTGGAAATTACTTTGCATCCTTAGGTCCCATTTCAATTTTCTAACTCAGTGTTTAGAGCTGGGGGCTAAGCACTTGCATTTCTAACAAAGTTTCATTGAGGGATGATCAAGCTAGTCTAGAAATGGTATTCTGACTACCACTGGCCCACCAGAAAACAAAAACCTAATGATCCTGAACTGTTTAGTAGCCAACCCCTTATCCCTATATCAGTAGTTGTAGACACTGCAAATGTGTCATTTATTTTTTATACAACATTCCTTCCATGTATATACAACATTCCTTCCATGTATGCTTGCATGCCAGAAGAGGGCACCAGATCTCATCACAGATGGCTGTGAGCCACCATGTGGTTGCTGGGAATTGAACTCAGGACCTCAGGAAGAACAGTCAGTGCTCTTAACCTCTGAGCCATCTCTCCAGCCCCAAATGTGTCAGTTTTTAAGAGAGCTTATATTAACAGGGAAGCAAAGCTAAGTTTGCTGGTGTTTGACTGCAGGCTCTAGCATTCACATCTACAAGGTATGTAACACTACCTGAATGGCTATGGAAATTATTAGGATTTGTTGCATTGAGGATTCTGAGATTTCCTTCAATCATCTTTGAGAAACCACAGATTCTAAGAGTTGTCAAATCACAAATGATGAGTTTTTAATAGACTATCAACCAAAGCCATCCAGGCAAAAATGACATATTTTGTGTAATTATTTTCTAACAAAACATAACATTTGCTAACAGTGACCAGTTTCTCATGTATTTCTAAAATACTGACCAGTTTGCCAGTATTTTAGAAAACCTGTTCATTCGGCTGATAAGCAATACAGAGTATGCCCGGACACAGACACAGGGAACAAATTCCCAATGTCTGAGTGTGCCATCGTTATTCCACAGCTTACTGGTTTCAACTCTGGAAGAGTTTAATCAGTGACATGAATCCTTTTCCTTACCTGTAGTACAAAACAACATCCCTCCCAGAGTAGCCGTGAGCAGTTAAGTTTTCATGCACTGATGTTCTTAAAACAGTGCCAGTCCATTACTGGTGCATGCCTGTCATTTACAGCTACCCAAATATGCCAAACAGTGAGTGCAGTAGAAAACAGGTTTCCATTAGTTGGCCAAAACAGAAGCAGCCAAAGCAACATGCAGGCAGCAAAAAGACTAACAAATAAAACACATAAAACAGGAATAGACTTATCCAATATCTTTGTTGTTTATTTGGTGTTTCAAGCTTTGAGGTTTCCCTTTTTCATGTTTAATCATTAGACTGTAATTAGGAAAATCTTTTTAAAAAAGATAATTATATAATTTAATCAGCTGAATAGTATATCTACTTAGTGGAAAAGGAGTAACAAATAAAGCTATTTTGATACAAAAATCTTTAAGTGACTTAAAAATGTGTAAATATCATAATTGAAAATAGTCTTTGTAAAACTATTCTTGAAGAAATTCCATATATCTAAGAATGCCACGAAAACTCAAAAACAAAGCACAAAGTACATACAGAGAAACCTGGCAAGCTAGGTATTTTAGGTATAATGCTACACGTCCAAGGGGACAGGCATCTATCATTGATTAAAAGGCCCATGCAAGTGGGATGAAATGTAGTTGTAAGAACAAGAGACAAGCAATCAGGGAAAAACATGACCTTCTACCAACGAAAGAAATCAGATGCGCCAATAAAAACCTTAAAAAACTAAGCTGAACTTAACAGCTCATATTTTAGAATAAAGCCATGGAGCAATACTGGATAAACTACTATAGATTAAAGTCAGATAATTTGCAACAAAATCCCAGCAAAAAACAATCCTTACTTTTCAAACTTAAAAAGTAGAGTTAAAAAACAAAAGCAAAACAAAACAAAACAAACTCAAGTATCTTTAAGAGTTTTTAATGTTTACTATGGGTGTATACAACACGCAATTTTCAGAGTAATCTTATTCATTCATTCATTCTGCGTGTTTGTGGGTGCTCATCACAGATGCCAGAAGAGGGCAACAGATCCACTAGAGTTGAAATTACAGAAGTTAAAAGTTACCCACAATGGGTGCTGGTAAGTGAATTCAGCTCCTCTGGAGTTGAAGTGCTCTTAACCACCACACACTATTTCTCCAGATTCCCAGAGAATCATTTTAACAAAAGGGTTAGAAGCAGTAACTCAGAACTCAAAATATCTGCAAGAATGTTTTAATAGTTCTCTTCATCCTGATGAACTGATAAGAAAATCAACCAAGATCTATGTAAAGACAAAATCCCTAGTATAAAATACAAATGACAAAGCTCAATCAGTGCACTGACTACAGTTCTGTAAATGTACAGTCAATCTATAAACAGCTGATTTCAATTCATGTTTTAATTGTTTACATTACTGGCTTACATTATAAGATAGGCTTCAAAATTTCCCTTTAAGAATTCCACTAAAAAGGTTAAAATTAATCATTCTATTTTAAATTATGTAAAGGTTAATGTTTTACTTCTGTAAACTGTTTATCATAAATTTTAATATAGGGAGATGACATACTAATCATAAAGAACTCCTGTACTAGTTTCATAATCCTGGCAACCTAAAGTTATTTCAAAATAAGAGGTTAGAAAAGACAGGCCAATTTAGGATATTAATTCCTTTGTGCAAGCAAAAGCTAGCAACAAAAATAACATTTAAGTTCTCCATGCTACAATGAGTTACAACATGTATAAAATATATCTAGGTTTGGCTGCTTTGATGCCGTAATAAAAATGCATGTATGTAACAGAAATAATGTCTTCGAGCTAACAAGCATTTCATTAACCTTTCTTAATAAATTGACAGAGTAAACATTCTTCCTTAAAAATACTGTCACTTTAACAGAGTTTAAGGTTATTTCATTTAAGCTTTATCTGAGTGACATAGACAGGTTCTGGAAGGAAATAGCAATTAAATGAACACAAATATAACCACTGCACAATGTACTAAAAAATGAAAACAGTGCTGTGCAACCAAGTCTGAGGTTAGGAAACACCATTTGCTTCAACAGTACCACCTCAACAGACAAAGCCACTATTCAAGGGAAAACAAAACAGTCTTAGTAAGGAAGTGATACAAATACAATTAATATTTTGAATCAAACTGATTCGACCTCTTCCTTCAGGCAGAAAATAAGATCTCTTTTCTAAATGAATTCATGTTTAACTAAAAACTTGAGACAATATTTGGATTACAGTATTTCATTGCCAAAAACTGTTAGCGTGCCCTTGTATCAGCAGAGCTTGAAGGCTGGATTGGCGTCTTTACACTTGTTGACAGAATTGGACAGAATGATGCATACAGTTGGCTGGATCTAAGGTGCCCACAGAGTCCAGAGGAGGGGCCTGTAACTGCAGTAGAGTTCCTTGAGTATATAAGTTGCCATGTGGGTGCAGGGAATCAAACCCAACAGCCAGTGCTGTTAAGACAGCTCTCTCCAGCCCCCACCTAGATTCTTTATAATATTTTGACTATACTCATACTTTCTTTGTAAGAATTCCATTAATACCAAAGTAAACACCTTTAACTTTCATTTTGATTTATACCAGTTTAAGGTACCAATTTACTAGAGTTCTAACCTTCACATAACAAGTTTCCCCTTGAGCTATGCCTCAGAAAGTAACCTATTCATTAATGGCTGTAATTGGCATAAACATAAATGTTCTGTGTTATATATAATTAATAGAAATGAGGTATAACATATAACCAATATTGTACTGGTAAACTTGTCAACCTCTTCATGAAACCCTTAGAAAAATTATAAAGAATCAAGCAGCTACATTAACATAAAACACGCAGCTGTCCTACTTGTTCTGTACCGCATACTTTGTTCTTGTCGCCTTGACCACAGCACACAACAGAAACAATCAAGGGAGCAAAGGTTTATTTTGGCTCGCAGTTTCAGAGGATACAGTTTACAACAGCTGGGGAGGCAGCACTGAGTGCGCAGCACGATGGAGGTGGCTCCATGCCCTGACAGCAGGGTGTATAATCCTTAAAGGCTCACTCCTAGAGAACCCAACTAGGCCCAACATCCAAAAAGTTCCACAGCCTTCAAAACAGAGCCGTAAATTGGGTGCTCAAAACAAGCCCTCAGAGGCATTCCAGATTCAAGCCTCACACATACTTTAACACATCTCAACAAAGCTACACAGTTACAATTTTACAGATACAGTTTTCATCTGGGAGATAGAGATAATCTCTAAGAGATTTAGACTATAAATTTAATAAAATTTAGTCAAAACATCATAAAAACACGTTTAAATAATTAAAAAGATTTTTAAAACATTATTGCTTACTCTTATGAAATGATGAATTTTAACCAAATTGATGCTTCTATAAACTTAATTTTATTTCCTACAGTCTTAAATTATACTGCTTGACAAGAACTATAGATATCTGTGTAACTTTCTGAAATTAAGCGAACTGCAAACGAATTCTGTGAGCAGTACACAGAGACAGTGACTACACTGCTTCAGGGTTAGCACTACCAGAGCAACCGTCTCAGAGGGGAAACAAAGAACTTTTTTTCTTAAAGGTTCTCAAGAATTACAGTAACAAAGTTCATGAAAAGGGCAATTAAATTTTTTACATTACACCTTTCTACCATTCTGAGGGTAATGGCGATATAAGGATAAAAAATCCTTTTATTTCTCTGCTTATAATAATTTTTACTAAGAAATACTACAATTATGCTTATGAGTTCTTTTCCTCCCTTTGTGTGTGGGGTAACAACTATGTTTTTACTATTGAGGAGACTTGAAGTCTTATTATGGAACTCAAAAGATAGAGGCACAAAAAAAAAAAATCAAGAGACTTTGGCTTTGAAGAAACTCATGATAACCCTAAAATGGCATATTATAAAACAAAACAAAAAAAGGTTACAGCAGCAAGCTACTACTTCACCACACACATTGAGAACTCTAAACCAGACAAGAGTTTTCTGCTTCTCTTCCAATCAATCTGCAATTTCTTCTTTTTGTTTCTCCTGCTTTTTGGTTGTGGGCAGTTCAAGACTAGCCCATTGCATGGGCTCCGCCTTTCTCATAGTGATCTCAATCTTTGTTGCAGTCATGGTTACATAACTCCGTTTAACATCAATCACCTACAACACATCAAGAGTAAACGTTAACTTGATGCTTTTATTGGTCTCAGAAAAACACACCTTGCTTATTCTAATGTCAAAATCAAGCCCCTGGAGCCATTTTTTATGCAATTAAAGTATCTTGGTAGACACATTAAGGTTATATTCATCAACTTTCCATGAGTATTCATTCTAAAATTTTTTCAATCATCAGGAAAAAAAAAATAAGTGGATTCATAATACTTACACCCCACAGTTTCACATTTTGATGAAATTCCTTCTCTCCTTCAAATACAATGTGAACATTTAACTGAAATAGATAAATTGTTATTATTTTGGTGGTAGATATTGAAAACCAGGCCTTAACACACACAAAGCATGCAGTAAAACACTGAACCACATCCAGTCAAGAGTGATAACTGATCAAATCAGAGTGTAGGTTTGTGAAACCAAGCACCAATTACAAAGACAAGACGGACATTACTTAAGCCATGAGAAAATGTCAATGGTGGCTCCCCAACCTCCTGCTTCCTTTAAGAAAATGATTAGAATAAAGAAATTAACTGGAAGGTTCATACTGAAAAACCTGTATTTTGTGATTCTTCTAAGATACTACATTTTTTTTAGAAAACTTCAGAACACATTGTTCTGAAGAACAAACTTTAGAAACACACAGAAACACTGATTTTTCACTTAAAATACTGTTTCTATAAGTCATTAATTTTCTGATCAGAGCTAAGAACTCTGAGAAAATATGAACAAATAATGCGTTAAGGGTAATTTTACTTAGACTCACCAGTGTACTGTTTGCCTCCACCTGGCTGAGCTCTGGCAGTGAATTCTTAGCATACACTGAGATGGTAACTTCACCCCCAGTCTGATGCCAGTCATGTCTACATGGAACAACTTTCTTCCCCTGTAATGTAATAAAAACCTTGTAATCTTAAGACACAACACAACTTTTCAAAAGAACTCGCTCAGCTAATAGAGGAAAATTCACCACGAACAATGAAGCACTTGATACTTTGGGGCAACACATCTAAAGATTCCACCAAGAGGTTTAAACAATAAACTATGATACAAAATATCTTAACCGTTTATGATGTGAGAACACCCTCATTTCTCCAGTTTGGCTTTTCTCCTTTAGGGCTATACAGTTACTGCTCACTTAGAAGATAATTTCACAAGCCTTACTAAACTTTATTCCATTCATATCCTATAGTCCATTAAGTTCTGTCAGTAAATCATTCTTTGAAGACAGAAATGAGAAAGGAATTTGTTTGGTAAGATAAACAAGACAACACAAGAACTTGAAAGTCTGAGAACCTTGAGTTTATTTTGTACAAATGAAGAGTTTGGGGACTTGGCTCAGTTGGTACTATGCCTGCTTTGCAAGCATGAGGGTGAGTTTGGAATATCAACATTCACATAAAAAAAATTCATATATGGTAGCATGATTCTGTAATCCTAGTGCCAGAAGGTTGATCACAAGATCCCACAGCTTGACTGATGAGCTCTAGGCTCAGAGAGAACCCATATTTCATAAATATGGTGGCGACACAGGAAGACACCAAACACGGAACCATCATACCATGTATGCATGAACACACACACACTGTCAACTAATAACTATTCCTATGATTATTAAATTATCTTGTCCTTCAGCATGCAGAAAATGTCACAATTTACAGACATCATCTGTTGACTGCTAGTCTGGAAATGACCATTATTCTCTAGTGCTTTACTACCGTATCAATTAATTTCAAAAACAAATGAACAAATTATGATTTTTCTAAGTAAGAACATTTTAGCAAAAACAGTTCAGGAAATTCTGAAACACTTTTATTTATAAGAAAGAAAAAATAGTTACATTTCACTAAGAAATACACTCTTAACTTTTAAACAAAAAGTGAAGCATAAAATTTATTTTTTCAAAGTATTTAAGGTTTCGATCTCATAGAAAATGTACAAACATACCTCATTTTCTGCTAATAAAATATTTCTGCAGTTTTATGGCAAATAATCTATGATTCAAAATGACAACAGTGATATACCAAAGACTGAACACATGTCTAGCCCGAAAGTTCATCCTTGAGTTAAAACGTAGAATTTTTATGAACCAGAAAGGTTCCTAAAGTTACCAATGTCAGCATAGCACAAAAATTTGTTTGAATTAATCACGCTATTAAAATAATAAGATCTGGCATACAAACCTTTATGTAGCAACAAACTGGTTTTATTTTCTTAACTTAAATAGCTTAAGGGAATTATGTTCATAGCCCTAAGACACTTTCAGGAAATAGGAACTGATGCCCTGCAACTCTTTCCTCTTTGATAAATTTCCCCAGAGCAAGCAGAGGCATTCAAGGAACTGCCACTGTGGACACTAGACGGAGGGACTGTATGTATGGTGGAATGATTTTGTTGGGAAAAAAAGAATTAGAGGCCTAACTATTGGTTTAGTAACATTAAACTAATAGGAAGTGCTTTTATGAGACAATTTTCAAAGTAGGAAAGGCTGTGAACCTAATTTTTTAGAATACATTTTTAGATTTACTTTGTGTGTATGAAGGCTTTCCTTGCATGTGTACCACATGCATGTATGGTGTCTAATGGTGAGTCTCTGGGTGATGGGATGGGAACTGAATCTCAGTCCTTTGAAAGAACAACAAGTGCTCTTACCCATGGAGCCAACTCTCTAGCCCCTGTGAAACTAATTTTAACAAGACAAGCATTTCCCAATTTTAGTAGGTTTAAAGTATTTCTGAAAACTTACATACCTGCATCAATACACACAGGGTTATTTTGTTGGGAGATTGAGATGAACCACTTTGTACATATGCCAATGCTTTATTTACCTGGTAGGAATCTCAGATCTTTTAAACACGGCTTGGATGAGCACAGGTCAACATGTGAGTCTGAAAGGTGACTTACCGCATCTTTTTTAGTCCACACATGCTTCCCTGTTGTGCAGCCCTCCTGGGCTAGGAATGTATTAAAATCTGAGGTTTTTCTTCTACAACAGCTCCAATATTTCATCCTTTAAATCAGACAATGGATTGAAGTTAGTATTATCATTATAGCAGATGTAATTAGGAAATAAATACTCCAACTTTAAATATCTTGCACGTATTTATTAGTGAACAGTTAAAATGGATACATACTAGGGAAACTAATTATTTAAAAACCAGGGAGGCTGGGCGGTGGTGGTGCACACCTTAAATCCCAGCACTCGTGAGGCAGAGGCAGGCGGACTTCTGTGAGTTCGAGCCCAGCCTGATCTACAAAAGCTAGTTCCAGGACAGACTCCAAAGCCACAGAGAAACCCTGTCTCGAAAAACAAAAAACAAAACAAACAAACAAAAAAAACAAAACAAAAAAACAAAACCAGGGTGACATTTATTGTATTAACTTAGCTTTTGAATAAATCTATAATCACAAATTCCAAGTCTAGTTTCTCACTGAGAATGTACACCCTAATTCCCTCATGAAGCTACCAAAAGTGATATGAATGAATACTGGAATAGCCACACTTCAACAACCCACTAAAGACCATGGAACAAGGTAGAAACTAGTGTTTCCACACATGATGAACAATCTCAAAGGGAAAACCACTACTACTACCTTGAGAAAAAACCCTGCACAGGTAACTAAAAATTACAAATCGCCAGGCATCTGAAGCATTCGGAAACAGTAGACTATATATTAATTGTACCACAATGTAGAGACAAACTCAAAATTGAGAGTTATGGAAAAGCATGGGCTTTCCTGGGCGACAGTGCTTTACTGCCCCATGGCCACAAATTCTAATGTCCTAAAAATGAATGGCAGTCCTTTAAGAAAAGCAACTGAGGCCACATGGTAGGACATCCCTGTAAGTGCTCTCTGCAGGAGGCTAAGGCCTGAGTATCTTGAGGTAGAGGCAATGCACACAACCAAAGTTCAAATAAGATCACACTGAAGAATTACAATGATTACTGAAAAATTATAACTATTTTTCTCCCGTGCTTAATGAAGGGAACTGCCTCTGCCCTTTTCTTAGGTTATTATAAGGATTAAATGGTAATGTAGGTAAAATTTTTCCAAAAACCGCATTGCAATGTTTAAAGATATAAAGGTTTAATATTTTGAATCACAACTATAAATATTTTATTAGGAATGCTTAAGTTACCCCTCATGGAAAATAGGTACTCCAGAATGATACACACAGACTTCGTCTAGACTCTGTAGACCCTGGTATGTCTAAAAAAACAAAGACAGAGAAAAAAAATTAGCTGTTCATCTCACACTTGCATCTTACACCTATCTGTAGTACTCGTTACCTATAAGGCCCTCAGAAAATACTTAAATGACAGCAGCTACAACAACACTGGTAAATTCATCAAGAAATGGAAAATTCCTCTCTTTTGAACATGAATAAACTATGGAATCCTGTAAAGAAAGCAAACAGAAAGGTAGCCAACTTACTAAATAAGAGGCTTTAAGGCTTTTAGGCATATGGTTATAATGAACTATGTTCAAATAGTTAAATTTACAGAAACGTGTTGGAATCAGGGGACTTATACTCTCCCCAAAACAGAGTATGATTTATGTGTTTAGTATACTCCGTGGGCATCACTAATTAATATGGAAAATCTAAAAAGCAATTCTAGAAGTTTCAGGAAAATGGTGCTATCTTATCCCTACAAATGGTAAAATGAGCTGCAGACCTATATAAACATCCATGGTTTGTCTGGAAGATCCGGGCCCCACTGCTGCTCTACATGAAGGCTCTACAGATGAATTCACAAAAAGTTATGTTAATAAAACATGGATGTAGCTGATAGTATGTTCTCTAATTTTATAATCATATTAACTAAAGTAGAGAAGACCAAGATTTTCGGTGTTTCTTTTCTGTAGGTACAAAGTACTAGGTGTTTATCACCTTAAGTATGTAAATTCCGGTATATTAGAATCTGAACTTATCATTACTGCCACCTAAATGTCTCTTTTCTTATCTTATCCAATGGCACCAAATGCACTCAGTCCTCCAAATCTGAATCAGTATATCTGTCCTCTCTACCTCTGAAGTTATCACAAAATCTGGTCAAACTCAAAAGACTAACCCGTTTAAACTCACTCAAGAACTAGCAAACGCTCCTTGAATGTCCTTTATTTAAAAAAAAAAACTCATATTTTCCACCATACTCAAAGTGTTTCACATAAAGTACCTCTGCATGAGAAAAATGTGGCTCAGAACAAGTACTTCTTAAATAAAGTAGAACACTAGCAATAAAGAAAAAAAAAAAACCAGGAAAACTTCCATTTCATGAAAACTAAAAGTCCCTTTGTTTATCAATGGTATCACCAGGCCAGTGGAAACCAAATGAAATACCTCTGACAAGAGACTTGGAGCTAAAAGATATAAGTAGTTCCTACAAGACTGCTAGGGAAAGGATGACAAGAAAGGCTAGCAGAGAGATCACGGGCACGTGGTCAGAGAGGAAAGAACGGAGCAGTAGTCATATTAGTGGGCACGCAACTGTAACACAGCTGAGGTCGAGGAAACACAAAGTGAGAAAACTGTATGCTCTATCAGAACAGCTGAACTACAAAACACTGATACGACAAAATGCCCACGTGTAGACAAGTGGATCCAATTCATCAGTACTGACAAGCATATAGAATATGCAACCTTTGAAATCTCCCTATGTCTACATATCTGCTGAAATTGAACACATACTTATAATCCCACGTCTAGTGAGTCACACACTGAAGTGTTTAAGGTCAGTGTTACTTTAAAAAAAAAAAAACCAGTGGGAAGGAAAAATCAATTAGCAAATGTAGCACATGTTCAACAATGACATTCACAAAGCACCAAAAAGGGCAAGATTATGGTTATATTCCCTAAAACAAATCTAACAAACCCAAGTGAAAGAAGATTAAGAAAGAGGACAAAGAGAGCAAGGTACGTGCTGACAGATAAAGATAACCCTTTCAGGGGAACGTGTGAAGAAGTTGAAGATACTGCCGGCTTCATTTTGAAAGCCCTCAAGTTTAAATTTGTATGTGAACAAGTTCTAACAAATTTCACTATTTCAATGAAATAGATTAAATATTTCTTAAATCCTCTATAATCTAAAAATTTCTCACCACTAAAGGCACTTAAATTTGGTTATCTCTTAATTTCAACCTATAAAAGGAAACAGTATCATGATATTCCCATTATTTTCTTTGTATTACTGTGATCAGTTTTATTAAATATACTTCACTCTCCCCATTGTTGGAACTTTTACTGATTTTTATTGAATTTCCGCTCGTACTCTGCCCCCTTCCTGCCTTTCTCACTCTCTCCCAAAGGTACCCAACTACGAACCCTGTGACCTCTAACAGCAAACTGCCTGCGAGACTGGAGACTGGTGCAACGGTAGCACGAATATGAGGGCACAACAAGTCGCCTTTTGACTGGATTCAAGGCCCACTCCAGAAGATCCAATCCATACCTCAAACTACTAATGAGGCCAGAACCTGAGGCTTGACAGGCAGGCCATGTGCTCTGGGGGAAAACTACTACTTCTCTGCTAAATGAACAACGCAGGGAAAATACATACTGCTAACCATAGATCAGAGAAGCTTCTTGTGGCTGATGGTAATTAACAGAGAGACAATTTGACAGTGGGTAGACAATGAGAAACCTTGGAGCACTCAGCCATAAATGGGATGTCTGAATATTCAAGGCTCAGGAATCTACGAAGTAGATTCTATAAGCCAGAAGTAGTGGATGACTCCAATGAAACAGCGTGCTCCAGACAGTACTTATGTACATACGAACAGAGACTGCGACAGCACGCACAAGACTTGAGAAAAAAAAAAAGGTGGGGGGGGGAGGATCAGAAAAAATTCCAGCAAAGAGAAGGGAAAGTGGGCACACCTAACCAAGAAGCAATTTGCAACTGGTACCTGGTGAGAAGGGGGGGGATCCAACCATGCTACAGGACAGGCTTCATGCTCACGAGGAGCACACAAAACAGATTCCAGTCTTTATTTTTTTTAAAGATTTATTTATTTATTATGTATATAGTATTCTCAGTATTCTGTCTGCATGTATGCCTGCAGGCCAGAAGAGGGCACCAGATCTCATTACAGATGGTTGTGAGCCACCATGTGGTTGCTGGGAATTGAACTCAGGACCTCTGGAAGAGCAGGCAGTGCTCTTAACCACTGAACCATCTCTCCAGCCCCAGATTCCAGTTTTTAGTATGTGTGTACTTTCAGTTATGATTCAATGATTTATTTATTTTTTGAGAGAGAAAGAACATGAAGTTGAGTGGGTAGGGAGGTTTTGGAAGGGCTTGGGAGTATGAAAAGAATATTACCAAATTAAATTGAATGAAACATTTTAAAAAAGTAATAAAATTGAAAATAAAAAAAATTGCCCTCTTTCACTTACTACTTCTACCTTATACATATGAAGTTAGACTTCTATTTCCATTCCACTTTTAGTAAGCAAGGGAATCTCAAACGTCATAGAAGGAAAACAAACCTGCTGAGACCCCATCTTCACTCTCCACTGTAACTGGTCCGGCAAGGATAAAGATACCATTTTTATTGTTATTTCATTATTTTATCAGCATGGATATTTTGCCCGATCATGTCTATGCACCAAATGTATGCCTGGAGCCCAGGGAGGACAAAAGATGTAATGGACCCGTTGACCTAGAGTTGCAGATGGCTGTGAACTGCCATATAGATTGTTAGAATCAAGCCTAGGCTGTATGAAGGAGCAGTCAGTGCTCTTAATCGCTTGAGAAATTGTGTCCCTTATTTTAACTAATAGACTACTTAAACAATGAACTCCAAAAAAGAAATTACCCACAGGAATATCATGCTGGAAGAGAAGGCCTAAATCCTGTGCCAGTCAACTGGAAAAGCCAGATATTGATAAGTTTATGGTTGGTGGAACCAGACCTTGACTGGGACCTGGTTTGGGAAGTCCTTCTGTCTATGTGTAGCTTTTATTGATTAATGAATAAATCTGTTTCGGCCAGTGACTTAGCAGAATATGTCAATGTGGGAGTTCCAAGCAAATAGAGGAAGAGAGAGTAGGGGGAGTCATGGAGATGCCATGTAGCCACCACAGGGGAAAGATGTGACCTGCCATCTGGAACCTTGATGGTAGGCCACGACCCTCGCGGTACAATATAAAATAATGGAAATGGGTTAATTCTTGATGTAAGAGCTAGCTAGCAATATGCTTAAGCTATTGGCCAAGCAGTACTACAAATAATATGGTTTCTGAGTGATCATTTTGGGTCTGAGTGGCCAGAACAAACAAGGGGCTGCTCCCAACAGGGACCACTTAGTTATGCATACCTCTAGGCCTCTATTTAAGCCATCTTTTATACAAAATGGACTGGGAGTGGGGGCTGCTGGATCTTTGTTCCTCTTCCCAGTGTGATCACATGTATAAAAAAAGCCTTTCCTATTTTTCTCAGATTAATTTATCTATTTAAAAATTGGCTTATCAGCCAGGCGGCAGTGGCGCACGCCTTTAATCCCAGCACTCGGGAGGCAGAGGCAGGCAGATCTCTGTGAGTTTGAGACCAGCCTGGTCTACAGAGCTAGTTCCAGGACAGGCTCCAAAGCCACAGAGAAACCCTGTCTCGGGGAAAAAAAAAAAATTGGCTTATCAAATTTGGGTGTCTGAACTCAGCTTCTTGGGGCTTAGGCTATGACCCTAAATTCACCAATTACCCAGATTCTTGAAGGCACAAGTATTCAAAAATCATTAATTGCACAAACATCAGCTATGTGCCAGGTACTGTTCCAAGCATTCAACATACAACGAAAAAGCAAACAAAGCCATGTTATCATAATCCTCACCATGAGACAGGAGTAGTTGGTAATGGAAGGAGCCAAGCTCGAAAGTGTTACCGAGGAAAAAGCATGAGAGGGTATACAGAAGACAGCAAAAGATCTCACGATGTTTAGCCATACCCCACATTTAGTCATTTCTCAGCAACCTCCTCTCCAGAATGATACTGCCTGGTCATCTGTAACAATATACAAGCTGGTTTCTCTTCTTCCATGTCCCCTTGTGACAGCGACCTCTTTACCTCTCCCTAAATTGGGCACGGTGGAACATAACCATAATCCCACAGTCAGCTGAGGGACAGGAATGAAGTCTGAGGCCAGGCTTGCCTCACCAAATAGAAAACACCTTCCCGAAAAGGTAATGGCTTACCATCACGGTCCGAAGCAGCTCAAACCCTCATTCTGGTTGAGACCTTTCACCATCCTGACTACTTCTTTACCCACGACTTTCAATTATTGCCCAAGCCCCAGGACCTTGCATGCACTGAGCAGCATAGTTCTAAAGCCTCTCGACCTCTGCTGCTCCCTCTAGGGATGGTTCTACTCCCAGGTTTACATTCCTCCTCTCCCCCTAATTCCGACCTAGTACGGCATCAGAAAGACCTTCATCAACAAATCTTATTTAAGTAGCCCCTGACAGGAAACTCTGTGGTTGCTCTGTTTATTAAATTTACTTCAGGTGTATCTGAATTAATTATTCAATGGCCTATTCTGTTCTCTTGCTCACATAAGAATATATTCCTCAGGTTTTTGTGTGATACTATTATCTCCAGCCCCTGAACCAATGTCTAGCATATATCAAGTGCTTAGTAATTGTCAATCAAATTAGATTTATTCCCATAATTCTACCAGATGTTCCTCTTAGAAAATCTCTACTGTATTTATAGCCCTAGTGTTCAATGAAGTGCCCAATATTTAACTAGCATTCAGGTGTTCGCTACCTTTAGAGTGATTCAGAGCCCTTTGTGTCCATGTTAAAATTTTACTCCATAAATCCAAAGTTTTATAATATATACCTTTGAACACCCTCCATTTTTACAAGAAGTCCCAATCTTAATTTCATCACTGTCTTCTTCTGCAATGGAAAAAAAAGGTAACACAAAGTTTCATAACTATGTTCTTTTAAAACAGAGGAATAAAATCTAAAACTACAATAGTAAAATAGAACCCCACAGTTGTATCAGTCTTAAAAACTAATCTTTCTACATAAAACAAGTATGATTTAAAGAAAAAGAAATAGAGAAAAAGAAACCCACAGCCCAGCTGATCTGGTGCTGTACATTCCGCACTCTGAAGGCTGAGGCAAGATGGCTATGAGTTCTAAGACATCCTCGATTACACAGCAACATCCAAGACAAGCTACTGGACAATTCTTCTCTCCAAACAAAAGAAACAAAAAGCCGGACATCTAGGTTTTGCGTATATGACCCCAAATGATATATAATGTGTTTTCATTCTACAATGCAGAGCTTATCCAATTTTAAAGCTCGTACACAGCAGAAATCATGGAAGGTATTTTTGCCCCTTAATAGTAGGCAGAGGTCAATGGATAATAAAATAGACTTTATAGGATGCACAAAAAACATTTCAGCTACTGAAGAAATTTAGTTGATAAAGAAATAAGTAATGCTAAGTTTGCATTCGGACATAATCGATGAACTGAATGCTCTTTCATGGTGCCATCAGCATCTGGGAATGAAGAAAGTTCTTCCCTATAGTTTGCTACACTTCCACACACTCAGTGCTCTACAGCTACCTCTTTCTTACACAGAAGAACATTGTGAAAAACAAAAAACAGGGACTTACCTTTCTTATTTTCTTCATTCCCTGATGACAGTTTAAGTTTATCAAGTGCTTGTTTTAGGGAAGCAGATATTTTTAATTCCAAGTTTGTCATCGGCTCATCTGGGCTGGAGAATTTTGAAGTTATATTATCATCAATAAACCAAAGTATTTCTTTGCACTTAATATTGACGACCTTAAAAATCTTCCATGAGTTATTAAATATTTATTAAGTTATTCCTTAAAAAAGTATTTTATAAACAAATGTCATAATCTATCAACATTTTAACTTTTAATAAAATGATTCTTCTATTAAGAAATTAAGTTTCAAATATTAAAGACACTGCTAGCATTAAAAGACACTACTAGACAGTGGAGCTATAGGGAGTAAAGGCTAGGAATGTAAATTCTTAAGCACAAAGTGAAAGCATACTTATCTGTAGAGTCAATTAACTTTATGTGGAGAGATGACATACAGACTTCCAAATTTAGACACAATTTTATGACAGTGTAAGTCACAACTATCCTCTAATATTTCATAATGGTTAAGATTTTTATATATAATTTCCAAGTCTGACATAAATGAAATTAAGACTATTAATAAATATAGCAATAAAATATATCATAGGTAATTTGCTCTGCATCCACAATGACAAACTGGGAAACATTAATAAAGTACACTGAAACCATTTAACTCATTTATCAGATGGATTTAAATAAAACATTTAAGTGATGGACAGCTATCTCACTGATTAGGAGAACATAGTGTTCTTTCAAAGGATTGTGATCAAGAGTTCTAACTCTGGTTCCAGGAGAATCAGAAGTTCTCCATGGGTACCAGGAATGGAAGTACTCAGATACACATGCAGGCAAAACATACCCATACAGATTATATATATATATATTTAATTTTTTTCATAGCCTCTTAAGTAGAACTTATAAATCTGAAGTTCACCATTTAAAAACTGGTATTAACTCATACTATTATTATATTCTAGGAAGCTCTACTGTGACATAACAGATTAAAACACAAACTATAGTATAACAGAATTCTTGTCTTTTTCCAGTACTTTCTTTTTAACGGCCTAGGCTTATGTTTGACAGTCTACTAAGACTGAATTAATAACGCAGGTGGAATAAAAGCATTCTGATCTTGAACTATAGCCTATACTTCAAAATATTAATGAGCAAACAAACACCAAAACTTAGGATTCTTATCTTGTACTATATATGTAATAGTCTATACATTTATTTAAGTATAATAAAGAAAAAGGAACACTGTAAATTTATAGTGTGAATAAAAGCTTCAATAGATTTCAATGATTTCTCAGGCTTGTACTGGAAAAGAACTCATCTGAACGACATATCTGGAGCCCAAATCCTTAGTTTACATTTTGTAGTTAAAGTTCTAAAACAACCACTATTTAAGTGCAGTTTGAGGATCTTGTGTTACACAAATAAACCCATTAATGTGTTTCAGAATATAGTCTTCTTTGAACAGAAGGAGATTATGAACAATCTAATTCTACTTCAAACTGAGGCAAACGCCATTTTTAAAGTATTTGACAGGCAGGCTATCACAAATCAAATAAAAGAACTCACCAAGTACTAATGAGAGTAACTAATGCATATTCAACCTGAAAGTAAAGGTAAGTGGCCTTTACTTTAGGCCTCTGTGGCTCTTCAATTTAAACTAACTGTATAAATGGACAATTCTTTTACTGAATTCCACCATGCCACATGAGAAAGATAGACCAGAAAATGAAGACGTACAACTTCCCAATTGTGTGCATGCCCTCAAAAATGAAAGGGTTATTGCCAAAGGAAAAAACACATACAGTGGCCTCATTAGAAATGCCTTTATATACAATGTTAAAAGGAATTACCACCGGTAAACACCATTATCATAGTCTTACAAATACAAGCAGCTGTATAGAGTATACCTTGGCCTTTTTATTGCTTCTACTGGTTTAGGGGCTTGAATGATGTGTTCCTGAAATTTGGGTTTTAATTCAGACAGCTCTTTCTTCTCTGTAGTCTTGACTTCAGGCTTGACTGGTTCAGGTGGCTTCTCACTGTTATGCCTACCTTTTGTACATCCCTGTCAGTAAAAGATACAAATGAACAGTTATGCTTTCATCTACTTTATGTATTATGCAGGTTTGTATTTTGGGTGCTTTAAAAAGCAAATCATGTATATATGCCTAAGCCCTTTATTCAAAAAGGTCGCAGTCTGCGGTCTCAATTGGTAGAGTGCTTGTCTAGCATGTAGCCCTGAGTGTGACCTCCAATACCACTAAGTCCAGCATAGTTTCAGCTGTAATCTCAGCATTTGGATTTGGAAGCTGGAAGTTCAGGAGTTCAAGGTCATCCTCACTTATACTTGGGCTTTGTGAGACTCTACCTTAAAACAAAACTCTCAATCTAAGTTTCAACTTTCCTATTAAACTGAAATATGTCTTAGCTTGAATAATCTTTTACAACTCATCTTCCTCACCTATAATATAGAAACAGCTTTCTTTTTTGTTGCCATATAAAACAATGAACCATCTCATTGGTTTCTTGATAAATGAAATTTACTGCCTCTAATTAAAACTATGCTTTATCTTTGCCTGCCTATGACTTCCTTCTTTTCAGGACTACCAAAATCAAGAATGTAAAATGTATGTATGTCCATATGGTATGCATGGTTTGTAGTTAACATAATAAAATCCTATTCTCCAAGACAAACAAAGGATTTTTAAAGGCTATGGAAGAGATGAATCCCCTTTGTAAAGTCCGGTGTGACCTGATAGCTGAGTTAGTGGATAGCAGTGATCTGACTGCTCCACCTGGAGTTTCTAGGAGGATGTCCTTTGAGAAAAATAAAGAATAAACTAGTACTTACTACAATGCTTAAGAAGTCAGAAAAATCAGTCGTTCTTCTCTTACAGCAGGACCAACCCTACAAACAAGGAAAAACAAGCAGACCCTTAAACTGTGCTGCTCTTCGTTCCTTGAATCCTGACACACACACACACACACACACACACACACACACACACACACACACACACACACACACACACACACACACACACACACACACACACACACACACACACACACACACACACACACACACACACACACACACACACACACAAACACATGAGCTCAGTTTTCCTAAGGTGCTTCCTGACTTTTAAAATAATCAATTAACTATTTAAAATAGAAAATCAGAAGCTTTTGATTTATGAATATTATTTGAGTTTTAGAAAAAAAAGTTTTTAAACATCATCTACTGGACTACAGATGTAACTCACTGGAATTCTTGCCTAGTGCCAAGTTCAATTCCAAACAACCACTCTCTAATTCATGTATTTAAAGGATCTGACGAATAAGGTGATTAACTTGGGGGAGCCTATTAACAATTATAGCACTGTCATTTCTAAACAGTTAAACTAATCTTTCAGCCAGAAGCAGAGCAGACAAAAGCAACTGAAGTAAGTGAAGTTTTAATCAACTCTCAAATGACTCTTTGGGATTCAAGAAGGGAGTTTATAAAACCTGGGAAGGAGACAGATGTCACCTGTTATAATGCACTCTTCTGCCCACCAAGTTAAAAATGAGCCAGGGCAGAATGTTTATAATCAGTGGGGTAGCTTTTAGCTTACCCAGAGTTAAACATGCTCATAGTAATAAATGATTTTAGTGGTCTATCATCTCAAACAGACATCTTGGGTTTGGGGTAATAAGAGCAGTCCTTAACAGACTAGAAAGTTAAACCAATGACAATGAGGCAAGGCTCAACAATTCCTCCTTGGCTAGCCAGAAAAGTGACTGCTTTGGTCTTTAGAAGCCTTCATCATCATGATTCTTTTTCAACCCTCAATAAAAGCCAAAAGGAACAAAGAACAGAGGCCCCGGTTCTGATACTCTCTCCTTCCACTGCTTGCCCCACCACCACCTATAAGATGTACTATTGATTCTTTCATTGTACTCTGGTTTCATTAAAAGCTTGTTTGGTCGGGCTGGAGAGATGACTCAGTGGTTGAGAGCGCTGACTGCTCTTCCAGAGGTCCTGAGTTCAATTCCCAGCAACCACATGGTGGCTCACAACCATCTGTAATGAGATCTGGTGCTCTCTTCTGGCCTACAGGAAGGATACTGCATAAATAAATAAATCTTAAAAAAAAAAAAAGCTTGTTTGGCTTTTCTGCTGGCCTCTATGTTTTCTGTCTGGTGTTATACCACTGAGGAAGGGGTCTAATTTTAATTATTTCACTCAAAAACCAGGTACTTTGCCATAAACAGCTTACTGGAGATGGCTTTTAGTTATTGATTTTAATTCTAATGTAGTAGGAAGTAAGGAAATAGAAATACAATATCCTTGTGGCCCCAAATTCATATTAAATTCATGTGGGCCAGTTTAAGGCATAAAAGTTTCGGTAGTGAATTTTGTTTTTTATAACATTATACGCACTTTCAGATTATCTTTCCAGTTCTTAAAAAGAAAAATTAAATATTCTATAATTTACTGTTTTCCCTTTTCTTGTGAACTTTGGATTAAGATGCACATGAACCAAATACCACACTCTTACAGCATTTAAAGAGTGCTGATACTATTCAACAAATTTAATCGTGTGTGTGAGTGAGAGAGAGAGAGAGAGAGACAGAGACAGAGACTTAGCATTTAACTGGTACATGAAAAAAATGTAAACAAAGGTGCAAGCAGCTAAGTTTGTGTTATCTGCTCAATTCTCTGTGAGGAAAACACTGTTGGAGAGGGTCCTTTGTCCAGCTCCTGCTCTGATCTTTTTAGCCCTGTTAACAGCCTTTATGTGTGTTGAAACTGATTATGAAGGTGTATTGGAAAAGGACTGCTTCTTGATTGCTGTTCCTTACCCTCTTACTGTACTTTTTTTTTTGGTTTTTCAAGACAGGGTTTCTCTGTAGCTTTGGAGCCTGTCCTGGAACTAGCTCTTGTAGACCAGGCTGGTCTCGAACTCACAGAGATCCGCCTGCCTCTGCCTCCCAAGTGCTGGGATTAAAGGCGTGCGCCACCACAGCCCAGCCTCTTACTGTACTTTTTTATTTCTCATTTTCCCCTTCTACTTTCTCCTATTTCCTAACCATAGGGATATTTCTCATTTTCACTCTTTAAGTATATCTGTTTGTGTTCTCAAATTGTCAACTCTAGTCTAGTGATTCTTTGGCATATTTTGCATGTATGTGTTCTACAGATAACATCAAACTGGTTATTCCTAAACTGGATCTAGCTCTTGTAGACCAGGCTGGCCTCAAACTCACAGAGATCCGCCTGCCTCTGCCTCCTGAGTCCTGGGATTAAAGGCGTGCGCCACCACCGCCCGGCAGTTGTGTTGGTTTTTATTAGCTCTGTTCACTGTGTGAATGTGTGTGGGGGTAGAGGCCAGAAGTCAACATCTAGGGTCCTCTGCTCTCCACCTAACTTTTTGAGGCAAGGGCTCTTAAAAAACCTGGAGCTTGATAGTTCATCTAGACTAGCTAGACAGAAAGGCCCAAGCACCTGCTTTTCCCTGACCTGGGTTAAAGACAGGCCTTTCACTTTGATTTTATGTATGTGTTGGGATCCAAATTTAGGTCTCATGCTTGGATGATGAGTGACGGCACTGTCAATCGTTCTCCAGACTCTCGTTGTCTGTCTGTATTCTACGCTACGTATTATAAATCTCGGATTCCATGGCCCAGTAAATTTCAGAATTTCAGGTAATACAAGAACTGATATAAAGCCACTAGTTTTCTACTTAATGAAATGAGTAGTTAAATTTATATTAACAACAATAAAAACATTTTAGTATTATAAGGGGAATATTGAGAGAAAAGTTCTGTTGATGCTAATATTCAAGGAAAGATTATAAGTAGCCTTATGCTTACAAAATTAAGTTTATCTTTCTCTAAAAGTGTATAAGTTACTGAGAACTTGCACACCTCATATTAACCATGAATTTTTAAAAAGACAATATCAAAAACTTTGTCAAAACAAAGCAAAAACAAACAAACAAGCAAACAAAAACCCACCACTGTACTATTTCTCTGATTCTTCAGCTCACGGAGAAAATACAGTATGATATTTCCAGTAAAACACTTGTAGAAGCATTAAACATCTGAAACAACCAATATAATACTCCAAGGAAAGCCAGGAGGTGGTGGCACACACCTTTAATCCCCTTACTTGGGAGGCAGAGTCAAGCGGATCTGTGTGAGTTCAAGGCCAGCCTGGTCTATAAGAGCTAGTTCCAGAACAGGCTCCAAAGCTACGGAGAAACCTTGTTTCAGAAAACCAAAAAAAGAAACCAAACCAAACCAAACAAAACCAACCATTCAGACAAAGCCTTTCTTATTAGCCAACACTGACAGACTAAAGACCAAGACCAGTATAACTGCTTTTATTTAACAAACTTAGGAAGGGAATAAATCATTAGGAAAATGAGTTGGAATGTAAATAACTTTATAAAGAGGAAATATTACTGTCTACTATCTTCTGGTTTAAAGACTATGCTTAAAGCACCCTCAAATGGTCATTAAGAAAAACTGACAAGCTGAAGCAGGAAAAAAAATTTATATCTTTAATTTTATCATGCAAGTATAAAGAAATTGAAAAGTAACTTGTTCCTACCTTCAGGGCATCATGAAATACAGGCACACCTGGGTGGTATGTGCAAGCATCTGGTCAAAACAGAGAAAGGAAACAACACATCTGTTTATCAATTACAAGTTTATGTATCCCTCCTTAGGGTGGTTAGGGTTTTTCCAAATGCAGGCAAATTACTCTTAACACTTCATTAAGTTTTTTGTATTAAAAAAGTAACAGTTAAATCTCTAAGAGTATGATACAGGGACAACATACAGAACTGTTCAAGAATAACATTCGGGAATACTCCGTGGCAGTGGTTCTCAACCTTCCTTCTGCTGTGACCCTTTAATACAGTTCCTCATACTGTGGTGACTCCCCCAACCATAAAATTATTTCATTGCTACTTCATAGCATAATGCAAATATCTGTCTTCCAATGGTCTTAGGAGACTTCTGTTAAAGTGCCATTTGATCCCGAAAGGGCTGTGACCCACAGGCTGAGAACCACTACTCTGCATTCTTCCATCTTTTGCAGCAAAACTTCTTTACTACTAAACTTTAAGTCCTAATGATTCTGGCAATATCTTTTTTATTCTCTAAGAATTTCATACATGTGCACAAATTATGTCAGTCGTACCTACCTTCCTCACTTGCTAACCCCACCTACTCACCTACCCATCTCCTTTCCCCAGAACTTCATGCCCACTGAGTCCAAGCAGTGCTGTCTACATGCACCTCACTAGCCACTCGCCTGAAGAAAAGCCATTCCTGTCCCAGCAGCCGTCACCTGCCAACAGCTTCTTAGCTTAGCTTGGGGGAAGCACAGACTTTCCTTCTCCCTCTGGGCTGGAATATTTGAACTAGAGGATGTTGTATTGTGCAGTCTTGTGCAGGCAACCACAGCAGCTACATGTATGGAGCAGTCACGTAATATTGAGAGCACAGAATTTCACAGCTCTCCTTCCCATCTTCTGTTCTCAATTATCTTTTCAAAACAATATCAAATTGAAGTATACTTATAAACTGATCCATAAAAGTTGCCCAAGTTTCTCTAAAAAGATATTATGAAAAAAAATTAACTCAGCATTTTAATCACTACAGAAATACCTAATTGCTACATTAGCATTCTTAACAAGTAGTTCCTTGATATAAGCCAGAGTTCAGTTCTATAATCATTTTGTATTTCTGGTCTCTCTCCATATTACATAATTTTTAACTTATTTAACTCGTATACAAAATACGTTTATTACCACAAGCAATGTGGAGTATTTTGTTTATTTGTAATAAACACACATTATCTGAGAACGCAGTACACCATGATGTTAGAGAAAGACACTCTGTAATTTTCTTATTTGACTCAAACTTCCAAGTTTAATTCCCTCCACCCTGCCCAGGCTTTCCTTGTATTGCCCTGAAATCTCTCTACCGTCTACTATTACCTCCTATTACTTCTTTACTAAGTGCTGGTTATGCATACAAAGTACTAGCTAATGGAATGGAACACAAAGAGAACCCACAGATTGGGAAGAGGCTACTAGTTACATACTGCAGAGTTAGGAGAAGGAAGCTGGGCATGGAAACGCGTATGCACAAAGATATGAAGTTGAGAGGGAATACCAGATCATTTAATTTAATGTGCACTCACTGCCATAAAGTATAAGATGTATAAACACAGCTGGACGACAGGACAGCTGCATCTTCACCATGTAACCAGCATTGAGTTAACTGGGAAAAATCACAGCTTTCAAAAGGAAATGACATTAGATGGGCAGAAGAACCTCCTCTAGCATTTCTCAGGCTTACCAGCGTTGCTGAAATTCATATTTGCAGCAGACTAGTGGCTGCATTTAAGGGCTTTTTTTACACTAGGCTTAGTTGAAATCTTCACTTGTCACTCTCAGCTGCTATGCTTTTTGCAAACGTGTCTCCTTTAGAGTACTTAACACATGTAAGCTATGATCATATTTCTTTTAAACATGTACTTGAATCACAAACTAAAACATCCTATCATCTTGAAAAGAGTCTAAAATTTGCATACGAGGCAAAACAAAACAAACAAAAATAAAACTAAAGGGATGAAATAAGTCAATAAACGTGGAAATTATACTACACTATTATAAACGGGAAGACTGCGTACAGACTTACAGTTTCTTACAAATAAGATATCATTACTGCACTCCCTGAGAACATAGACCACATGGGTACCTTCAACATAAACAGTTTAATTTATCATTTCAACGTAAAAGATCAAATTATTCCCATTCCAAAAAACTTTCTCTTAAATCCACTGTTATCAACTGCCATTCATTCAACCAATTTATTTGACATTTATCCCTACTTTCTAAAACAATTTCCACTTTGCTAAAGTGAACACATTTCTCTCCAGGTGACTGGAGTTCCCTGCTGTAGGTGATGCTGTTAATAGCCCCAAACTGATGACTACTTATTTACTCGTGTGGCTTTCCTAGCCTGTTTTTTTACCTTTTCTATGTAATACACCATTCCACACATGGATAGACTAACTTTTAGTAACAAGTTGGTACCTCTCCTGAACTTTGGAGCAGAATCTAGTACCCTAAAAATATTGCCCCATGCTACCTATAAAGCAGCAGGGTATTCAGTATTAAAGTAAAATGTGCACATAACCACGACAGTTTAACAAGTGCTTGTAGCGTGGCTTCATCTTTCCTTTTAAATCCTGTACCAGTCTTATTTAGAAAGAACTCATCAGTTTACATGGATACCAAGATACATATTTCAAACACCTCAAACGTGAAAAAGACCTTTAATTAAGGTACTGGTTTTAAACTCTTCTCACAACGCGGAACTCTGGTCTGGAGCGAGATACTTCACAGTGTAGTTAAAATATGTAACGAAGTGACAGTTCAATACTTTGCATATAAAAAGCATACTATACATGCCAGGTAAATCTGAGACAAGTGAAATCACTTTCCACAACAGTCTAGTAATCTGCATAATCATCCCACTCAATAATGAGACTCATACCCTCTGGGTTCACCCAGGATAGGTGCTTTGCTTTCACTGTACATTCTTAATTAGAGCACATTGGCTTTTGGAGCACCACTGGGGCTCATTTCATGCTGGTCGGCGTGGTTTAAAACTGCAGGCCCCAGCAAAACTATACCGAAAACGTTGCTACTGTGAGACGGATGTGTGATAGTCATTTCCGCAACCAAGCACAGTTCTTTAGAAGACAAGTAAATAGGAGAGGTGGGCTGAACCAGTGACGATACGCTTCTCACTAGCACTCAAAATGCGACAAGTCCAATGCGAGACCGGTCTAGTGCCCACTTCCCTGGCCCTCCCGCGCCCAGGAATCAAGGCAGTGACAAAGCGTAAACCGGGTCACGTTAGCCCTGGAGCTGAGAAGGTGCAAGGGGTGCCCGGTGATGGATGAGGGGCACCGGAGACAGCAGCGCCCAGCCCTAGGCGTGGGAGACACGTGGAGGCTCCCGGAGCGGCGGGAGGTCGAGACGGGGCCGGCGAGCGGCGGGGAGGCTTAGGGCCAGGGTCCTCCTTACCGTCCGCATTAGTCTCCGGGTCGAAACGCTGCCCACAGCCCCGGTTGTAACACAGAAGCGCCATCCCGTCTCCTAGGTGAAACCCACACCGCCGGGACTAAGAGGAAATCACCACGCCAATCGCCAGCACTACTGGAGAGGACGGCGCTGGCTTCCGGTAGCCGCCGGTGCCGCTTCAGGAATTTTCGCGAACGTTCGGGTTGCACAGGCGCAGAAGAGTCGAGAAGCTGGGCCCGAGCCAGGCGCTGGTCGGTAGATTCCCCGCCGGACTCCCGCGGGAGAGCGCAGTGGGGGTGGACCCGGACAGTTATAGATGAGACACCCGGGGCCGGAAGCGGAAGTCCCGGCGAGCCACGCTCCCTTTGTGCCCCCAGTCTCCGGGCGGTGGTGGTGTGTGCTGCGCAGTTCGTGGGCCGGACGCAGCGGCGTGCCGGGTCCTCCGTGCAGACGCTCCCTCGGCAGAGGGTGAATGATGGGGGTGAGGACCGCCGCCTTAACCGGTCCTTGGGTCCGGATCTACACAGCCGCAGTCCGTCACAATTCTAAGTTGATATTTCCATTAGCTGCCACTTCTCATACGGTAAAATTTCAAGTTCATTGTACAAAGCACCTACATTAATAGACAACATGCAAGCAGTATTATCCTAAGCAGATACTTTCAATAGGGGACTTTTGAAATAGCAAACACCGTTGAGATACACCAAAAAGATGTGTACTTTTCCGACGAGCCCAAGTTTATTATTAATGGAGACCTGCTTACAACCGTCTCATCCCAATAATAAGACTTCTCATTTTTCCATATCCTTTTAATACCTAGGAGATATCAAGTTTATGTATTACTCCAGCATAAATAAAATTATGTACTCCTTTAACCTAAGATGATTTCCATTTTATGTCATTGCTAAGTCATTCTTCGGAATGCCGGAAGTTTGTTGAATTCTGTCATTTGCACGTTCTCCTATAATTTCACTGTTATGCCCAAATCCGTGAAGTTCCCCCAAAACCAACGAGACCGAGTCCCGTATGTAAAAGCAAAGAGCCTTTATTTTATGCAAGTTTGCAAACTCAGTCTCTCCATATTGGAATAAATGGAGAGCCCCGAGCTCAGTTAGAGTTGGGTTTTTATAGTAGTAAAGGTGGGGTGAGGGGTTTCTGAGGTTCAGGACCCTTGATTGGCTGACATTTGTCTAGGAGTGTCCTGGAAGGTGATCCTATCTACAGTGGTTGGAACGTTGGCATTTCCTTTGGAAGGTCTGTTTTTGGGTGGTGCTCGGGTAATCTCAGTTTGTGGTTCTTCCTGCAACCAGGTATTGCTTCAGGGTAAACTACTGAGACTCAGGCCTCCATTAAACTTATCGATGGCTGAGCCCTACTCTGGCAGGTGATGATGGTTGGAAGAACTTCCTTTGGGTGGTCTATTTCTATTTAGCTTATCATGGCTGGCTCCTACACTCACCAATTTAATTATGTCCATCAATAATGAATTTATTGTTTATTGATTTTTTTCCCTATTCCCCTAGGAAGTAACTAATACTGTGTAAGGGGCATAAGCCTTTTAAATACTTCTAAGTTTTTAAAGACTATATATTGCCAACTGATTTCTAAATGGTGGTACCAATTTTTATTTTAGCCACGGATTATCTGCTATAGTAGACCATAGAAATTAATCATAAACAATAAGAAATGTATGAGAAGCTCTAAAGTTTTTATTTTGGCCAGCTCCAATGTTGCATATCATAGGGTCACAGCATTAATGGGGTTGTTAGACGAATCATTTAAGTAGTCTTAATATTTAATGTTAGTTTTTCACTGATACAAATTTACATTCAGAAAATAATTGATTATAGTATATTGTAGTAGCCAACCATGATAGGCTTAATAGAAACAGACCACCCAAAGGAAGTTCTTCCAACCACTATCATCTGCCAGTGTTGGGCCTAGCCCTGATAAGCTTAATGGAGACCTGAGTCTCAGTAGTTTACCCTGAAGCAATACCTGGTTGCAGGCTGGACCACAAACTGAGATTACCCGAGCACCACCCAAGAACAGACCATCCAAAGGAAATGCTTAACTTTCCAAGAGTTGTAGATAGGATCACCACACTCACCAGGACACCCCTAGACAAATGTCAGCCAATCAGGGGTCCTGAACCTCAGAAATCCCTCACCCCGTACCCTTACTACTATAATAATTGAGCTCGGAGCTGTCTGATTATTCCAATACGTTGGACACATGGAGAAACCGAGCTCTCTGCTTTTACCTATGGGACTCAGTCTTCTTGCTGGTTTTGGGGGGACTTCGCGGATCTGGGCATAACAATAACAGTATAAATTTAAAAATATAAAAATAAGATTAAAAAATGACCATCTGGGAGAGTTCAGAGCGGACATGACCAGATTGAGCTGGACCATGTGGGGAGGGAGAGGGGAAGGAAACCAGGAACCAGGTGCCACAACCTGGAGGACAGAGGTCCAAAAGGGGTGGGTAACCAAAATGTCTGGATTATGTAGGGAAGAGTCTCTGGAGAAGGGCAGCCTAGAATTTGGGCTGAATCGTTCAGGATAGAGGGCACAAGGTATGCCAGCCATCTCTTGTAACAAGTAGGGACTGGGATTCTGGAAAAAGGCCAGGTCCCTTTTGTATTTTAAGTAGGCACTTTAGCCTTTTTTCCAGGAATGGAAACTTAGTATCTTAACAGATCATTCAGAATTGCTAAACATCTTTAAATATGTGACAATTTGAATTGCTACAAAACCTTAAGCATTTGAAGTTTTATAAAATTGGTGGGATTTGTTGTTTACTTTTTTCTTTTCGGACACAGGGTCTCAATTGTTCACCATGGGCTCAGTCTCACTACAGAGTAGCATAGAGTGACCTTGAACTGATCTTTTGCCTCTACCTTCCAGTCACAAGGATTGTAGGTACTACCATTTACTCTTTTATTCAGTTTCCTGTGCTGCTAGAGATTGAATTTAGGATTCAGTGTATGCGAGGACAACACCTACAACTGAACTAACAAGAGTCGTTTCAAAAGGGGAGCATAAATTTAGAACTTTTTTAAAAAAAAAAATGTACTGCCTTCTTTTTGTGGGGGAGGGGTCCGTTGGTGGAGAGGGCAGATCTGGAGGACTGGGAAGTGAGTGTGCTTGCGTTCATGATGAGAAATTCCTAAAAAATCAATAAAAATATTATGAAAACAAAGAGAACAAGATGGGTGTTGCATGCCTGCGATTCCATCAGTCAGGAGGATAGGACCAAAGGATTGTGAGTTTAAGACCAGAATGAAATACATAGTATTATTAGTGTCTGAAACTCTGAAGAAAGGCCCCAGGCTCAAATAGTATGCAAACACAGAGGCTTTATTCTGCAGAAATAGCCAGCATGCAGGGGTCAGTCATCCACACAACATAACCCAGGACAAAGACATGCATGCCCTTAAAGAGGGAATTTGGAGAATTCTAAGTATGGTGAGCTAATCTTTGTTCTAATTGGACATTTAGGAACAGTTACATGGGACATATGTTGATTGGAAGAGGCTAGTAACAGTTTCACCTGTTGTGGGCTGTTCAGTCATAGATGGTCAGTAACAGCCTTCTCCGGCAACTTTGGGTCTCCCAGACTTATAAGGTAAGGTTTGAAACTGTTTAACTGGTTAGCTAAACTTGGCTGGGGTTCTTCCTGGACTAAAGCTTAGGGTCATTATCTACAATGGAGTTGCTCCACGGCTGAGATGGAGTTACATTCCAACCCCTTATCTTATCAATATAACTTATCAAATAAATAAACAAGCAAATAAACAATAGATACTATGAACAAGAATACACTGAAATTCATTTTCTAAAACATAGGACTAACTAAAATCTAAACAAAATGACTAGAAGTAACATAAAAAGTTGTATTTTCTCTTTCTGTCTTGTGCCCGTTGATACTCACAGGTGATCATGTACATTAATATTTGAAGACTGCAGGTTTTCCTATTCTTTTTTTTAATTTATTTTATTTTTTTTAGGTTTTCCTATTCTTATCCATATTTGAATTTTCTCTGTATATAGCAGTTTTGATGAAAACACATTATTAAACTGTCATATCAAATTTGTGGAAATATTTCTTTATAGTAATCTTGATGACTGGGTGTGATGTACAAATGTAATCTCAGGACTCAGGATAAATTGGAGCAGGAAGATTAAGTATTCAAGGCCAGCTGGGCTCCATAATGAGATGCTGTCTTTGAAAAACAAGTAAAAAAAAAGCCAAGAAAACTCTCATTCATGTTTTTATTTATTGAAGATACTGTTATTATTAATAGTTTCACAAAAGACATCAGAATCATACCTTGTGATACCTTGTCAAAAGCCTATGGATAGGCTCATAGATCCTAACAGGGAACCAGCTACTCTTGTTTTGCTAATTAGACATGTTGTCAAACTGCCTTCTAAATACTTATGCTTATACTGAAAGACCCTCAGAGTGGTCTTATCGCCGAGGAGCCCCCAGACTCAATAACCAGGCCGTCAGATGCAAAAGCACGAGGTTTAATTCACGATTTACATTTGCGCAAGTGGGTACCCAGCTTTGGGATAGTTAAGCACCCTGAGTATCCATGCAAGCAAGTTTTTATAGACAAAATCACAAGTTTTACATAAATTATAATATGGGGTACGGGTACAATTGGGATTGGTCTAGATATTTAAACCAGAGTTCAACCCGGAACAAAATTAGCATAGTTCTGCCTATTCCCAGAAAAACCTTGAATAGTGACATCCTGCCTCTTCCATCGTGACTCAATTTACAGTCTGGTAATCATTCACTATGACCGGATCTGATAATCATCTGTTTAGAAGAATGTGACTGGTTCTGACAATTGCTAGCCTTCCTGCCATGTGGAGAGGGGAGCGGGGAGGAAGAATCTGCTGGAGTGCAACGGTCAAAACCCAACTCATCCAGTTCGTTATGAAAAATCGGTTGGGGTCTTTCAATACTGGTACATGACTGTTGCTATGGGAGACTGGTGGGGTGACTCGGTGGGTAAAGGGGGTTGCCGCCACGCTTGACAAACCGAGTGTCTAAAAGCCACTTATGAGCAAGTACATATGATATTTGTCTTTCTGGGTCTGGGTTATGTCACTCAATATGATGTTTTCTAGATGCATCCATTTGCCCGCAAATTTCAAGATGCCATTTTTTTTTCTGCTGTGTAGTACTACATTGTGTAAATGTACCACATTTTCCTTATCCATTCTTTGGTCGAGGGACATTTAGGTTGTTTCTAGATTATGACTGGTAATTTCTTCTCAAAGATCTCTGATGCAGTTTGACAGCTGAGAGGGTTTTGTCAGTTTAAAAGGACAGCCTCACCAAACAAATTTCAGTAAAATACAAATACAAGACCTGCAAGTTATAAAGGTGTGAGGACAAAAACAAGTTATCGAACTTCTCTCTCATGTTGCCTTCCATAGTTTTAAAAATACTTTTCATTGTGCAAAAATATCTGTCACAGTCATTCTGACATAAATATGTTACTGTTTATACAATGTATATGTCTAAAACTACTGTTTTCACAAACCCAAAGAGTTCTTGTGAGTTCCAGGGAGCCGAAGTGAAGGATCCACCTTAAACAGGTCAGATACATCCCCCTCAATTCCCTGGTCCTAAATTTTTTTCCTCAATTCAACTTTGTCCTTTGTTCTGCCAATACCTTAAATAGGTATAAGAGATGCCAGACATTCCCATACCACAAACACTGGACAGGAGCAAAGAGACCAGCTATGCCAGGATGTGGCCAGCACCCAGCCTTTTCAGGTTCCCCCCAAAGACAATGCCCACAAATAATAAGCAGCAAGAAGTCTTGAGAATCTGCCTCCCCAATTCCTTTAACCTGTGGTGCCTAACCTCCTGTCTTTTTATTTTAAAATAGGGATGGGAATGTAATGGTCTGTTCTGTCTCTTTAAGAGACAAGCCATGCCCACTCCCTCCCCCATCAACTGAGACAGGCTGATCTTCAGCTTCCAGCTTGAGTTCTCTCTCATTTCCATCTTCCTCTCAAAGAGGCAGCTTCGGTCTCCTCTCTCTCTCTCTCTCTCTCTCTCTCTCTCTCTCTCTCTCTCTTTCTCTCTCTCTCTGCCTCTCTATTCTCCCCTTCTCGCTTCCCTTCCATAACCACTAAATAAATATCCAACCTCACTCTGTATGGTGTGCCTATCTGTCTGTCTCTCACCCGCTGCCCACATGGCTCGCTGGGAACCAGCCACCTTCAGAGACCTGCCACGTGGTCTTGTGTGCCGTCCCTTCCTGGGACTGGCTGCTTTTGGGACCTGCTGCCCCCTGCCTACCACCACTTGAGGACCCTGCAGTGTTTCTGCTTCCTGCCACCACTGGGGATCCTGCAGCAATTTTTAACAATCCATTACACTATCTATACAGGAAATTACTAAATAAATCTTCAAGTTTCTACATTTTCTATTCCTTACTCTAATTTTGAAGTATTTTGAATTGTACTTTCTCAAGAAAAAAATGGTCTGTCTTTTGTTTTCCTTCCTTCTAAACTAGGAATGTATTGTGAAATTTGTTATGTGACATAAACACATTTTAGAAGACAATGAGGACATTCAATTGTACTTTATATGTCTCACTAAAATGTAATTTGTGGAAAACATATTTATATTTTTTATTAATATGCTGCTAAGCAATATTTGACAAAGCACCCAATAAATGTATGTTGAGCAAGTGAATATATATATATATACACTTATACACACACACACACACACACACACAATATGTGTATATGTATATGTGGTGGCTTGAAAGAAAATGGCCTCCCAAGGGAGTGGCACTATTAGGAGGTGTTGCTTTGTTGGAGTAGGTATTGCCTTGTTGAAGGAAGTGCGTCACTGTGGAGGTGGGCTTTGAGGTCTCATATATGCTCAAGTCATGCCCAGTATCTCAGTTCGTTTCCTGTTATTTGCATATCAAGATGTTAAAACTCTCAGCTTTCTCCAGCACCATGTCTTCCTGCATTCTGCAATGTCCCATCATAACGATAATGAATTGAACTTCTGAACTGTAAGCCACCCAATTAATGTTTTCCTTTGGTGTGTCTGGACAGCAATAAAAATTCTAACTAAGTGTGTGTGTACGTGTATGTACATATATACATGTACACATATATGTTTACATATATATAAATTCACACATTATGAAAAGGACTCAATAAGTAAACTTACAGTCATCATGAAAATTTTTCTTAGTATATTTGGAGCAAAATTAAAAACAAAATAAAATAAAGATATTAGATTAGAAATATAGTTACTACAACAATATTAAATCAGAAAAGCATATAGATAAGAAAGTGATAGCTTTTCATGAATGCAACAGAAGGAGTACTTGTAGATATTCAAGGGTTTATTTGAAGTTTCCCTTTAAAAAATGAAGAATATAAGTAGAGATTTATTGCAAATCTTGCCAAATGCAATTGCATAGAAATATAAGAATTGTTTTGTTCCACAAGGTGGCAGCAAAGATTTATTTTGGCACTACTAACAGCCAGTCATTACTCCAAAAGATGCTCAACTATAAAAATTAATGTATAATTAACATGGAGGAGTTTGTTGTTTTGCTTTCCCTTTTGCTGTTCCTTACAGGACATTTAATTAGGAAATTTCTGTATTCAGTCCTTACAGTTTTGATGTCCTTTAATACCTTCATCTTCATACTCTCCTCTTCTATTTAATTTTTAAAATATAGTCTACATAATGACATTTCTGTCAATGACAGGCAACAATACCACAGTAAGCCTATGATATCATGATAGAACTAAACATTTCCCTACTGATAGTATTGAATCTCAGTGAGTGTCCATGTGTTGCTGGCGATGCCAATAAAAACAAGTGAGTGCTGCCAATTTTATTAGTGTAGCACAAGCAAGTCTTTACAGTACAAGGTACTTGACAATGATAGTAAATGACTGTTACTAGCTCATGTATTTCCTGTCTTGTGATTTTAGAGTTTACTTCCACTCATCCAGTTTTACTCACCACAACATACTGTTTTATGTTTGCAGCAGTTCCCTATATCTTGTGCCTATTATGTCTCTGGTTTGTTCCAAGAGGCCATGGCAGGCAGATGAACTAAACTGTCTATAATGTGGCTTCTGTAAAAACACATTATTGTCTTCATGTAACAATGAAACTGCCTAATGTCACATTTCTCAAGATGTGACCCCAATGTTAAGCCACAGATGATGAAACATCTAAGATTAATCTAAATCTAAATAGACTCTTAAAAGAGTCAACAATTCCCCAAACCATGAAGAATGATTCCTTAAGTTAAACCATCCAGTTAACATAAGTTTGTTCTTCTTACAAGGCACTATGTGTAAGCGTTACAGCTCAAATGGAAAGGTATCCTGACAGTTGGGAGCCAAGGAATACCAGTTACACCACAAAACTCATGCAAGAGATTTATTGGGAGGGGGAAAGTCAGAGAGGTGGCTGCCTCTGCTCAGACAAGAAACAGCGAAGAACTGTATAGAAGGCAGGGTTTATATAGTGTTTGTTGGGGAGAGGGCAGAACTTTTCAGGATGAAACTTTCCAGGGTGGGGATTGGTGGGATTTCATATCCAGAGACTAGAAGTTTTACTCTGTAGGGTGGGGACTGGGTTCAGCAGTTAGGGCAGTCAGAGTGTTCTGTGAGTGGAACCTGGCAGTTGGAGGTCCTCAGGGGAGGGGCCTGGCCACTATGGTGGCCTGAGGGTTTTACACTATGTGTATAAGCACTAGGAAAACATGATTAGTTCAGGAGATTTCCACCTGTGGATCATGTACTGCGAGGCTGTGAGGTTACAGCTGCAATAGAGTACTTACCTGGTAAAGTGCTCTTGGAAGTGGAAAGGAGGGTGTAGTGAGGTATGAATTTGTTTGGATTGGCTTAAAATGTAACTGTAAAATATACAGTAACTATTGGTGGATTTATTATTGTCTGCCCAGCTTCAAAACTTAGTTCATAATTTTATAAGAGATGAAAATGAAATTTATCCAGATTATCACCTCTCTAACATTTTCAGATATACACAAACACAACATAGTACCAGTTTTGAACGTCTGTGTTTCTCAGTGTATAGATAAAATGGAACCAAAATATTCCTTTCTTTTTTGTAACTGCTGAGCGGATAGCATTGGGACAGAAAAAGAGTGGTTAGGAGGCTGGGTAAGCACCGGTGCCATAGATGACAAGCTCTGAAAGACTTTTAGAAAGGAATAATTTCATATTAAATGCTGCTGAGTTATTCACTACTAAAAGGGTAAAGGGCAATCACTAAGACTTGGCAATTAGCATGCCAGATAGTGACCACTACCAAACAGTTCTTATAGCATTGACAAACTGAGACATGATTGCTGAGAATCAGCAATGAGGAACAGAGCTGTGAACTGCTCTACAGGAAGGTACTCTTTTTTTTTTTTTTTTTTTGAGCCAGGGAGATTAAGAGAGCCTTGTTTTTACTGGAGCCTACCCTGGCCTTGAAAGTGTGATGTGGGAGTACCCCCTGTGTGCTGTAATTACCATTAATGAATAAAGAAACTGTCTTGGCCTGTTGATAGGACAGAATTTAGGTAGGTGAGGAAGACAGAACTGAATGCTGGAAGAAGGAAGGCAGAGAGGGAGAGACCATGGATCTGCCGCCTGAGTAAGACATGTGGAAACTTTGCCGGTAAGCCACTGCCACATGGCGATTTAGTATCTTTGTCCACTTTGAGAAGTTGTTATGCATATTTGGGGTATTGAGTCATTTGAGTTTCTTACCTATTTGGGGTATTAATTTTTTATTGTTTTATTAAGTTTGTGGTTTGACATTTTCATTCATGCAAAAAATTCACTCTAATTATCCTGATCTTTCTTCCCTGGTAGTCCCCATTCTTCTTACAAATCTGTCTTACATTGTGTATTTTTTTGTTTTGTTTTGTGGCCCACTGAGTTTTACCAAGGTGATGTGTTAATTCTTTATATACATAAAGCGGCTGTCTTCAGATGATGCTAAATATCAAGGGCTGGTTCATTTATAGTTGATTTACCCTCAACTCTGTACTAGGAACTGAATCCAGGACCTTGCTTATACTAGAAGAACACTCTACCACTGAGTTATAACCTTAGTTTCTACTACTAATTATTCCTAATAGCTTGAGTAACTTTGTGACCTAGCAATTTTTCCAACTTGGTTTTTAAATTTTGCTTTATTTATATTGTACTCATCTTTTAAAACAATTCAAATGTCACCTTGGTAAATATTCAATTAGATATTAACAAGTCTTATATTTGGTCAGTTGTCTGTGATTCTGAGAACTTATGTGCTTAGGGCTTTTTCATTTCTTGAGTCGTTTTTGCTAAAAATTGTTTATGAAAAATAGTAGCAACAAAATGCTCATTAGTTGACCACATGATAGCTGAATGAAAAATTTCATCAGGGCAAATGTGCAGTCTATTTAAAGGACTTAAGAGATATAGTATTGTAAGAAATTTTTCAATAAATGTTAGTTTTAGGAACAGTATTCTACTGCTAAAACCAGTTCATGAAATCTAGTCCCATGGGAAGTATGAAAATTCAGTTATTCAAGACCAGCTTGGAAATATCATTAAAAACTCAACTCTTGGGAGTGGTATTATTTGGTGGTTGAGTTGCCTAGGAGTCTAACAGCCGTTGCCATGTCTACTTTGTATAGTGAAAGTAAAATAGCAGTTTTTACATAGTATTTGCCATTGTAAAGTAGAAATTTAAAAATAATATGGTTAGTAGAGGTAACATGAGTCTTTTAATAAAATTTATCAACATTTTACTAACCTATCAAATTACAGGAGTGTTGATTAACTTCAAAGAATTTTGAAAATAAAATGTGTTATGAAGTATTGGCAGGCTTTATTACAAGTTTTTATTCACATGTATTATTTTCCTGGAAAAATAATTATATAAAATGAAACATAGGAGAGGAAGAGTGCTAGTATAATGAAAAGGAAAAATATAAATGAAAGAGAAGGCAGAAAACATCTGTTAACCACTTTAAAAGGCACCAGCTTTTAATAGGAGTGGGTCATGTTGAATTTGTTCACATTAAAAGAAAAATGAATTCCAGGTGTTATTGTTCCGTATATGTTAAAAAAGAAAATATTTAATTCCCCCTTTAAAGATGGGTTTTTATAGCATTGCACGTTTCAAAATCTCATATAACAAATATGTCATTAGTTGAACATTTAATATTCATTATTTTTGTTTTTGTATCATTGAAAAATAAACAAAATTTCTGGAAGACAGTGATGTAAATTATAATGCAAACACTGAGTTCAACCAGCATATATGTCTATAATATGATGGTATTTCATGCTTCAAAAAGATAAAAGCAGATAACACTTTTTCAAAACAAAATTCAGTCAAAATATATAAATTTGACCTATTTGTGTAACAGAAAATTATTTCTCAATACATATATTTTCATGGCATGCATGATTTAGGATTGACCTAACTGTGGAGTCTGGGAATGAAGAAAGACAGTTACCCAGAAATGCTGGATCAGGTGGGCTGTGCTCCGAGATGGAGATGCAGCAGTATGTTTATTTTATACATCTGAACTAAGGAGTAGGGTTTATTGTATACAACTGAACAAGGAGGCAGGCATAGCTAATCATGGTAGGAAATCTCTATATGGGAACAGTCTCAGGCTGTAAACTTGTGGGAGAAGGAAGTGGTAGTGGACATTTTATACATACACTGTCAACATCCACACATGGACCAGGGAGATTTTGTTATTTTCCTGAGCTGACTTGGGAAAGCTTTTGCCATTCATATGAATTTGAAGAACTAGGGCCCTTGACATGGCTCATGACTTCATCTTCTGTCCACATATATTATTACTGTCATACTCTCTATATAATACATAATACCAAAAACCCTGCTTTTGTTGTATGTTATTGTTAGTGATAGCTGAGAAAACAAAATCTTTCTATTTATTTTTGATAGTTATATTTGACAAAATTTCAGTGCTTATTCTCTTCCAGGCTTTCCTTCTAATTTTCATCCACAACCTAACACAAATACTTAATTATCTAGATTATTTTAGGTTAGAAAGATGGAGTATAAATAACTCACTCAATATAATTTAGTTGTCATAGTGGGTAGATTGCAAAGATGTAATTCAACCCAGGCATTGGGAATACAGAATTCATGTACTCAATTACTAATAACCAAATCACTTTAAATTTACTTCCTATAAAGTATTTGAGATTATACAATGAGTACAAAAGAGTTGTAATGTATGTAGTAGTATGCTGTGTAAGTAATTTGAAGACATTTTCTGGTAGAATTTGAAGCTAGTGTTTAATCTTTCATTTTTTATGTACCTATTATATTATTGTATAATCCTGTGGATGCCTAAATCATGCACATGAATAAATTATGTTTTAAACATTCTCAAAAATCAAAATGCAGTATTTGAAAATTGCTTTTTTCTATGTATTAACTTTTCAAAAAATTTTATTTTCCTTATGTGTACATGTGGGGTGGGTATGTGCACATGTATATACCAGTGTCCTGAGAGTCCAGAAGAGGGCATTGGGTCTCCTGAATCTGGAGTCATAGGAGGTTGTAAATCATGCCACATAATGGCTGGGACCTTAAACAGGTCCTCTGTGAAACAAGTAACATGTTCTTAAACACTGAGCCAACTCTCCCTCCCCCTACGAATTAATTTTTTTAAAATATTTATTTATTATGTATACAATATTCTGTCTGTGTGTATCCCTGAAGGCCAGAAGAGGGCAGCAGACCTCATTACAGATGGTTGTGAGCCACCATGTGGTTGCTGGGAATTGAACTCAGGACCTCTGGAAGAGCAGGCAATGCTCTTAACCGCTGAGCCATCTCTCCAGTCCCCACGAATTAATTTTTTAAAGAAACTTTTATTCTGGGGATGATTGAAGATGCACACAGTGTTATAAAATAACAATTGCAATAGTCACAACAATCCTGTCTGTCTTCTCCTGCTTCCTCCTATGGCAGCAACTTGTAACACTGTCATACACATATTGTAAGAAGGAGGATGATATTCTCAGTCCAATGTCAGCTTTGCACATACAGCCAAATGTCGCCTAATAATGTCAAGATGAAAAGTGTTTTACTAATTTTGTCATGGTGTGGCATAGAGTATTCTTACATAATAGAGATAATTTAGCCTATTGCACACCTTAGCTATAGTATAAACATACACCTGATATATGTACACTCCTGGATTATGTATGTTCCTGGAGCTATAATGAGCAAAACAATATCAGAAAACTTTATTTTTTCCTCTGATAACCAAAAGAAAAAATAATGCATTCAAAAAGTGTGGTGACCGTAAGATGTATTAGACCACTTGTGGACTAAGATGGCATAGTATTTAACATTTAAAAAGCAGATATATACTCTAAAATAATGATTTTTGAAAGTAATAATATTTTAAATACACAAACCAGAAGCATATTTATTATCATTATTAATTGGATATACTATGCTTTTTTTTCAGGGATAGGTTTGTTATAGCAGCTTCTCCATAAATGTACAATGTTGAGCTTCATCACTGAGACTATAGCATCACCACAAAGTAGACATTTCTTAACTCCATTATAAACTTATATAACTGATGACTTTAATTATTCTTTATCAATAAAAATTAGGAGAGGGATATCAGGGTAAGAACCTGAATGATCAGAGAAGTGGAGAAGCCACCAGTTACCTCCTTTCGTTTCTGTTTCTCAACCCAAAAAGCTTGAGATCCTCACTTGTTGCAGGGAGGCCACTTGTTCGTTCATGGCTCCTCAGTCTCAAAATAACCACACAGAAACTGTACTAATTAAATCACTGCTAGGCTCATTAGCTCTAGCTTCTTATTGGCTAACTCTTATATTAATTTAACCCATGTCTATTAATCTGTATATTGCCACGTGGCAGTGGCTTACCGGCAAAGATTCAGCATGTCTGACTCTGGTGGCTCCCTCTCACCCTGCCTTCCTCCAACCAGCATTCTGTAGAAGAGAGGGGGCTTATTCATCCTGGTTGCCCCGCTAGCTTAGCCCCGAAATAATCACACAGAAACTGTATTAATTAAAACACTGCTTGGCCCACTAGCTTTAACTTCTTATTGGCTAACTCTTATATTAACTTAACCCATTTCTATTAATTTGTATATCGCTATGTAGCAGTGGCTTACCAGCAAATATTCTAACAGGCATCTGTCTCAGGCAGAGGGTCTGTGGTGTTTCCCTGACTTTGCTTTCTTCCTCCCAGCATTCAGTTTTGTCTTCTCCGCCTACCTAAGTTCTGCCCTATTAACTAGGCCAAGGCAGTTTCTTTATTAACCAATGAAAGCAACACAGAGACAGAAGGACCTACTACACCATTTCCCCTTTTCTGTTTAAACAAAAAGGAAGGCTTAACTTTAACATAGTAAAATTACATATAATAAAACAGTTAACCAGCAAGAATTACAGTTACAATATTTATGTTTACTTTATCTTTTATCATAACTAAGGAAAACTATAATAACAACTATATATTCTTCACTCCATCAAAGACTCCAGAAAGATGCAATATTACCTAAGTAAACAGGAAGTACATTGTAAGCAATGTCCAAAACTCTAGAATTGACAGAGACATCTTGTTGCCTGGATAGTTACCCAAAGTTCTTCTGTACTGTTGGGGCATCTATCCTCAGCCTACAGGCCCATAGTATCCAGAAGTCTTTTCCATGAAGGAGGAAATTTCAAAGATAGTTCAGTCACTTTCTTCTGTGTCCTGCAAAATGTCTCGCAGACTCTTTCATGAAGCAGGAACCCTGAAGGACCATCTCAGTCATCTCCTGCATGTCCAGTGAAGCAGTTCAGGCAAGAGCAGTTTCTTGCTCAAATGGCTAATAAACTCCATACAGAGCCTCTTCAATGCCCATCTTCCTTTTGAAGTAACTGGTGCTGCCAGGAGCAGATGTGTCTCATTGTCATGAAAAGTCCTAAGTTCTTAAAACATTTAAATACCATATTCTGTAATCTTTGAAAGATATGAAGAATGCCTATCTAACTGAAATATATCTCTATACATCTAGAAAATCTTACTAACATGACTACAAGCTTGACTATTATAGATGATTATCTATTAACCTGTATTTCTTAATTATACATTGCATTTTTAATGAGCTATACAATCACAATACCTTAATCAAGATCAGAAATACATATACATGTAACAAAATTGACCTTAAATTTGTATCAATAAACCAAGATCCATATCAATGCAAATCTCTATAGCTTTTCCCCCTTTAAATATAAAAGAACATTTATAAACAATATTTGGGAATATGAGCATAGTTTTGTCCATTCTGCTTCCTGCTGTTTGGGGGTGCTGTTAATCAGGTCTTTCATGTTTTATCCTGTGTGCTAGATGCATCTCAGTCAGCAGTTAGGTGAAGTAATTTTTTGAAGGTGTTAACGGCAAAGTTTCAGGGGGGTGTGGTCTATCAAACCATATTTGTATGGAAGTAATCCACAGGTTCTCATCTTCTGTGAAAACAAAAGAAAACACTCTTTTCCAAAATACCATATCCTTAAATCCAAATTCTGAAGTCAAGATACCTTTATAATATACATGCTGGTTTAGCTTAGCAACCCATAAAATGAAATGTTTCTTTGTACGTAGCTCCTTCACAGTCAAAAAAGTCAAAGAAAACACAATAATATACATAATACAGACTCTGAATTTTCCATTTTTACATGGCTTATTTTTCTTTACTCCTTTTAATCTATGACTATCTATACTCTGTTTCTTTAAAGACATTTTTAAAAACAATTTACATTTTTTTCCAATTCTCTATACTCTTTTTCTTCTCTCTCCCAAGCTTATGTACATTTATCCAACACTGTGACCCATTTAGAGTTCTTTTATGTCTGAATCTGTCCTATTGTGAATCTGTAATTTTTTACTGTCCAGGAGTGCTTTTTATAATGCTAAGAGCTTCTTAAAAACTTAAGCTGTGTCATTGCTTGGGGTCAGTGCCTGCTTGTTCCTGCCCAGCCCAGCATGGCGGAGCTGCTCATGCCTCTGAGCTATGCACAGTGCCCCACTTCTAGGCACACAGCCAGTCCACGCTGCCATTAAGCAAGCTATAGCAGTCGGCTTACAAACCCCATCCAAATACTCTGTCTCCCACAAGAGCCAGAGGTTGTGCTAACAGCATAGCCCAGAAAGCCGGCATTTTAAAACAGCACAGCTTTTTTCTCTGCTGCTTTTGTTGAGTCAGGAAAATCTCTCCTAAAGGAGCTGCTGCACGCCGCCAGCAAACAGCAAAAAGCTGTATTAAACTCTGTATTTTTTTTTCTAGAATTCCTTTTCAAACCTTGTCAGGTTTTATGTGGAGTTAGTTGACCATGTTGGAGTGCCACTTGTAGGAGGGCCCACTTGTTCATCCCAGCTGCCCAGCTAGCTTAGCCCTGAAATAACCACACAGAAACTGTATTATTTAAAATCACTACTTGGCCCATTTGCTCTAACTTCTTATTGGCTAACTCTTTTTTTTAAATCATTCTTTTTTAATGCTGTTTAGGCTGCATATATGACTGTGTGAAAGTGTTGGATCCACTAGAACTGAACTTACAGATAGTTGTGAGCTGCCATGTGGTTGCTGGGAATTGAACCCGGGTCCTCTGGAAGAGCAGCCAGTGCTTCTAACCACTGAGCCATCTCTCCAGCCCTATTGGCTAACTCTTACATATTAGTTTAACCCATTTCTATTAATCTGTGTATCACAAAGTCTCAGCATGTCTCTCTCTGGTGGCGGGTCCATGGCGTCTCTGACTCTGCTTTCTTATTCCCAGGATTTAGTTCTGTCTTCTCTACCTACCTAAGTTCTGCCCTATTAACTAGGCCAAGGCAGTTTCTTTCATTCTCTCTCTCTCTCTCTTTCTCTCTTTCTTTGTTTTTTTGAGACAGGGTTTCTCTGTGGTTTTGGAGTCTGTTTTGGAAATAGCTCTTGTAGACCAGGCTGGCCTTGAACTCACAGAGATCTGCCTGCCTTTGCCTCCTGAGTGCTGGGATCAAAGGCATGCGACACTGCCTGGCTAGGCAGTTTCTTTATTAACCAATGAAAGCATCACAAAGACAGAAGGACTTCCTACACTACTCAGCTCTATCCTCCTACTTCCTGTATTCTATCTGTCCTCATTCTAAGATCTCTATGGTTAATTTTGGTCAGTTAGTGACTATCTTCACACTCTGACTCAAAGCAAACTTTATTGTCAGAATGCAATCAAAATATCACACATTTCCCCTTCTTGTTTAAATAAAAAGGGAACTATATGCAATAAGTACAATAACTATTTTCAAATATATACAGGTAAGAATTACATTAACAATGTCCACTCCATTTGCATTAGGAAATTAAGAGAAAATGCTCCATTATCTATCCTGTCTTGGTGAGTCCAAGTTTTATATCTAATTCACTTTCTATCCTAACTTCCATTACCAACAGAAAACTATCTTTTTATGCCTCTCAACCTCTTATACCTTACACCTCTTTTGTGCATTTCTTTTCTGTATTTGGTAACAATGATAATTTTAACTATATCTACTTCAACTCCATCAAAGACCTGAAAAGGAAATAGTTTTACCTGAACAAATAGGAAGTGCAAACAAGCGACTTCCAAAGAATGTGAGAAATTACAGAAATAGCTGACTGCCTGGAGAGCCACCCAATGTTCCTTTCAACATTGGGGCAGCCATATTCAGCTTATAATTCTAGAATCTCTGACAAACTTTTCTGTGAAACAGGAATTTTGAAGGACTATCCTACCTTGTCTTGGCAAAGTTTAGCAGTCATTTTCTTTTGTGTCCTGTTTGTCCTTCGATACCATACTGTCAGAAGTTGAGGAAGGGGAAGTTTATTGCCTAGTGGCTAACTTTTGCCATAAAGAAAGTAAACTCCATATGAAGTTTCTTTGATACCCATCATCTTCTCTGAAGTAGATTGGTGTTATTAGAAGCAGACATTTCTCATTGTCATAAAAACATCTTATGTTGATAAACCATCTTAAATGCCATATTTTGTAGATTTCTGTAGTGTTTGAAGACCACCTGTCTATATAAAATCTATCTCTGTTTGGCCTTGAAAACATACCTAACATTACTATAAGTTTTATTGCAATAGGTAACAAACTACTAATCTGAATTTCTTTATTATCTTAAATAGTTTGTAATAATAACTTTCAAGGACTAGAAATTTGCATTACATTGTTAAATGAACTGCATAGTTATAATAAGGATATAATAATATTCTTAGACAAGAATAGAAAGGAATGCACAGTATGTTCTAACAAAAAATAACCCTAAATTTGTGTCAATATACAAGAATATCTAAAACAAGAGTAGAAACATACGTTATGACAAAAATAATCTCAAATTCGTATTAACATACAAAAATACATACCAATATAAAATATGTAAGACTAGTAGTTTTCCTTTTGGTTTTCCCAACACCTCACTTCCACTTTCATAACTCCTAACAACCACTAATCTGTTCTCCAGGCCTGTGACTTTCACTTTACAATGTTATATAACTAGAATTCTACAGTATGTAACATTTGAAAATTGACTTTTTCTTTTACACTGAATATTTCCCTGGAAATTATGTTTAAATTTGTCATATCTATCAATACTTCATTACTTTTCATAGCTCAGTACCATTCTTTAGTATCTAATCACAATTTCTTCAATCATTTAAGCATTGGAGGATATTGTTGTTTTTGTTTGTTTGCTTGGTTACTTTTTGTTTTTTTCTTCAGATTGTAGCTAATGCAAGTAAAGCTGCTAGAAACATTTTTCTATGTTATTTCTAACTGACTATGCAGGCAAACATATGTATGATTTCTCTGTAGTAATTGTACCCAAAGTGCATCTCCAGGCTCTTTGATAACAAAATAGCTATCCAATCATTAACAATGGTAGCTGTTCTTCTTTTGCATTACCAGCAGAAAGATATGACATCCATTTTTCCTCACTTGATATTTTTTGTCTGTTTTAATTGAAATTTAACATTAGTTTCCTTAGTATGTATATAGCAATAGCTTATTGTGATTTTAACTTTCTCTAACATACATGATTTAAACATCTTTGCAGATGCCATCACTTTAATACACAAATATCATTTACATATATACATAAATGTCAACTTTAATTCATATTTATATTAAAATATTTTATGAAGCCCATCACTGTAGAATAAAAGATTTATGCTAAATATATGATAAAATTATGTTAACCTTCATCAAATTCTTATTCTTCCAGGTTCTATTCTATGTTCCTTAAGGATATAATATCAGGGACCCATGCAAGTAACTTTGTAAAGTAATCACTATATTTTCCACTTTTTAAATAGAAAAAGTAACTAATTCAGAGTTTTTAAAAGTTGCATAAGATCCCGTAGATAGTAAGTGGTACCATTTGAACCCAGCACCCTGGTCCAGCAGCCCATGTCTGTCATTTACCCTTTACTCAATATTACTGCTTCTAGAAGGAAAGCAAGATCATTATTAGTTTGGGTTTTAAGGGTCACATTTTTAGTCACTTGGGTTTATGAGTTACATTTTAATGTCATATAATACAGTTGACACACAATTTTTGATACACTATTTAAGTAGAACGAATATTGGATTATTATACTAAAAAATGTGACTGTATATTTAGGAAATGGCTCTACTACCTAAACACCTTCAACTTTACTTAGGGATGATTTTTCAGAATGTCAGGCTCATTTGTTGACTGCACAGGGTTGAGCTAGTAAGGAGATTATATTTCCTTATAGGTTGTGTAGACACTTAAGACTTGAAAAATCAATGTACTATTATTAAACAAGCCTATAAAAGTTAGGAGAAATATGGCTCATACTAATGAACTTTAGAGTTCTCTATATGAGAAAAAATTTGTTATTCATATTTTGAGCATTCAAGAATTAGTCCACTTAAGGATAATGTTTTTCTGTTGGCTTACTGACTGCACATAAAGTTACTGATATTTTAACTATTGTCTGCTGTTGTGGGAGGTCCTTCTGTCTGTATGTTGTTTTTATTGGTTAATGAATAAAGAACTGCTTTGAGCCCATGGCAGGGAAGAATAGAACTAGGCGGGAAAAGCTAGGCTGTATGCTAGGAGAAAGAGGGCAGAGTCAGAGAGCCTCCACTGGAGATAGATGTGCTGAAACTTTTCTGGTAGGCCATGACCTTGTGGTGATACACAGATTAATGGAGACGATTTAAATTAATATGTAAGAGTTAGACAATAAGAAGCTAGAGCTAATGGGCCAAGCAGTGATTTAATTAATACAGTTTCTGTGTGATTATTTTGGGTCTAAGCTAGCTGGATGGCTGGGAACCAAACAAGTGGCTCCTTCCTTACAACAGTCTGCAGCTACTCAGGCCATTACCTTGGGGGACTTCAGATCCCACAACTCTCTTTTTGCCACAGCTGCATTATGTAGGTTTAAATTAAGTCTCTATTGTTCTATTTATCAGTAAGACTTGGGACTCAAGGGTTAGCTCAGAGAGGTTGAGTAGCACCTATCCAACCTTGATTTTTGCCCAGAGACACTGCAAGATGCATGTCTTTTCCCTTGTCTCAGAACCAGAAGGCAGCTCAAAGTCTATCCTAGCCTTTTCCTTCCTATGCATCTTCTTTTTCCAAATTGCTGACTTCTCTATGGCTAGTTGGGATCAGCCAGTTGGTAGCTCTGCCCCCTGATTCAGGATAAACTTTATTGACAGTCTGAAGTATCACAGTGTGATCAAAATATATCAGAACATAAGGATGGGAATTATTTTTCAGTAACTTCAATAATAATATTAACAGGACTTAAATTGTAGGTCAGTGTTTTCAATACAAATGTGCTTACTTATTGAGTATAGATTTTCTAAGTAAATACATTTTTTTCTCAGTTGTAGCTTAGTAATTTAGGCTCTTTCTTCTTCTAATCCTTTTCCAGTTAATGAACAACATGCCACTTATAAAATAATTGTTAACATAATTGTATGTTATATAAAAACTAAAGTTATTAAGTTCAAATGCTTATGGCTTGATATCTTTTTAAATTTTTATTTTTTTAAATTTTATTTTACATTCTATTCACAGTTCTCTCTGCCCTGCATCCTCCAAACACTCTCCCACCTCCTCCCCACCATCACTCCTTCCAATGGGCAAGGGCTTCCATGGGAAGTCAACAAAGTCTGGCATATGAAGTTGGTTCAGGACCAAGCCCTTCCTCCCTGCATTAAGGCTGAGAATGGCATCGTACCAATGGGTTCCAATAAGCTAGCTCATGCACCAGGGATAGATCCTGGTTTTACTGCCAGGTGCCTCACAGATTGTCCAAGCTTCACCACTGTCCCCCACATGTGGAGGGTCTAGCTTGATCCCATGGCAGCTCTGCAGCTGTCAGTCTAGAGTTCATGAGTTTCCAAGAACTTGGTTCAGCTGATTCTGTAGATTTTTCCATTATGATCTTGACCTCTCTTATTTATATGTTCCCTCCTCGATTGGATTCCTGAAGCTTGACCTGGTGTTTGGCTGTGGATCTCTGCATCTGGTTCTGTCTGTTGCTGGATGAAGGCTCTTCGATGATAGTTAGGGTATTCACCAATCTGATTATAGGGGAAGGCCAGTTCAGGTTCCTTCTCCACTATTGCTAGGAATAGTTTAATATTTTACCCCAATAAAAATTTATGGTCTTGTTGATTTTTGTGTCTCTTTTTACTATTATTGTAATGGTGAAAGAATACAAATATGATTAATATAATTCTCAAGGACAAAATGATAAAGAATACAACCTTTAAAGGAATAAAGCATTGTTTTGAGATTTTATTTTATATATGTAAGTATTTGAATGGAAACAGTGCCTCCAGAAGCCAGAAGAGGGCGTCAGACCCCTGTAGCTCCAGTTAAAAATGGTTATGAGCCACCATGTGAATGCTGAGAGTTGGAGAGATTCTTCTGGAGGAGCACGCAGTGCTCTTAACCATGGATTAATCTCTCCAACCCCAGAATAATGTATGTTAATCATCTTAAAATCAAAAACAAGGTATTCTTGGGACAGTAGGAATAATCAGAGTGATGAAATTATAGAAAAAAATGGAGTGGCTTTTTATTACACATGAACATTACTAACTTTCATTTTTATGATTGCTGCATACATAGATTGTGTCAAACTTTAATGACATATTCTCATAGTAAATGAATTTATGCCACATAGAATGCATACAAAAAAGTTACTACAATCCTTACAAGTTCCTCATAATTTTAATTTTCTCAAAGAATTTCATGAGGTCCTATTAATATTTTTATTTGATTTTGAGTTGTATAGTCTACATTTTTAACATTTTGAAGTACACTGTTTAATTAAACTTAAATTTCCAGTCTTATTGCCAAAACTTTGATAAAGCCATGAATAGGTATGTGGCCCTCATTGAATGCAGACTCACTGTGAATGTGTATAGTTATCTCATCAACTGAGATAGATAATTCACAAATGGATAACTAAAGAAATTTCATGTTAATTTAATTTAGAATCTTAACTCAAAATTCGTAAAATTATTAATTGTGGGTACAATATTAAAAGGAAAATTATTGGGTGCAAATAAGCATGAGATAGATGTGAAAAGTGAGAAGTTAAAAATGGAGGAAGTAGTTCTCACTGTAACATCTATGAGTTGGGGTCACAGAAGTCCTTATGCTTACAGAGAAGCACCAATAGAGAACC